>CM040129.1:169217151-169420609 GCA_022559845.1 Amorphophallus konjac | reverse complement strand
ATGGAAGCAGCACCTGGCGTCTGCTCCACGGGTGACGGGGTAATCAGTCCCGCCCGTTGGCATGCGAAGAAGACATTGGGAGTTTTCTCCCAAGGGAAGGAGTATAACTTCTCTGGGAGCTCGACTTGAAGTGGAGCCTCCACGTCTTCCGGCGAGTCCTCCTCGTCCTCAGATGAATCCGAGGACTCTTCAGAAAGCCAACCCCTGAGCGGGCCTGACCCGTGGGTGATACACCCGCCTCCCGTATATGGGCTGGAGCTAACCCCCTGGCAAATGGGCCAAAAGGGAAAGTGGATAACTGCTGATCAATGCTCTCTAGGAACTGCAGCAAGCGCCTTTGTTCCAGCTGCAATTGCCGGATTTCCCCTCGGATTTTTCGAATGGTCCTCCGCAGCACTGAACATTCTGGGAATGGAGGAGTGGTTCTGGGACCACCATTGGGCTGTCGACTTGAGGGCCCGGCTTCGGAGGCATTGGAGCTTGAAGCCATTGCCACCAAATGGACCACGTTAGCTGACCGGTTCGATCGGCTCCAAGGATGAGGCTGGGGTGGGTCGACTGCATGGCCCAGCATATTTACCAGGCCCTTTTGAATGAGCTCCTCTGCTATATTCTTGAAAACATAGCAATCCCCGACGGTGTGACCCAACCTTCGGTGATACACACAATAGGTTGGATCATCTGTCTTATCCACCTCCGCGGGCTTCCGCGGGTCCGGCAGAGTGACGAGCTGCTCCTTCATACATAGATCAAAGAGCATCTTAGTATGCTCCTTTCTGAAGGAATAAGGCGTCTTCATGTTCTCCGCTAAGAAAGACGCATTTGTCTTATCACCAGACTTGTTGCCTTTTCCTTTGGACTTTCCTTCCCCTTTATCTCCATTCGTCGGGGAGAAGTCCACGGCATTCACCTCTTTACCGCTAGCCAGACGGTCTTTGGAGGGTTTGCCTTTTGTAGAGGCTTGTGCAGGGTGATCAGCGAAGAACATCTTAATCTCCGCCACTACCGTGTTGAGCTGGTCGAAGCCTCTGATATTGGAGCCCAGAAGCTTTTCGCTGACTTCTGCCGAGAGACCCCTTCGGCAGATGGTGATCGCATCTTCAGGCGTTGGAGGGTTATCGCAGCGCATGCTGACGTCCCTCCATCGCTTGATGAAGTCTAATGCTGTTTCACCTTTCTTCTGTCGAAGGGAACAAAGCTCTGCTAGGGAGACTTTGCGTTCGACCATTTGGAAGCGGTCGACAAACTTCTTTTGCATATCAGCCCAATCAGATACTGAATTGGGCTTTAACCTTGAATATCACTGGAAGGCGGTGCCAGTCAATGACGTGGCGAAATACCGCAGCAAGTATGCCTCTTCCCGGGCTAATTCACCCATGGCCGTCATGTAATAGGCCAGATGTTCATGCGGAGAACCTTGCCCGTTGAACTTCTGGAGTTTCGGGGCTTTCGGACAATCAGGCGGAAGCTTCTTGAATTGATGATGGAGGGGATATGGCACGTTGTACAAATCAACAGTAGCCACACCCTCGCCATGTTGAGCAAACTTCGCCTCTACAATGCGCTCGATCATCTGCTTCTGCGCCATGAGGCTTTCTGCAGCAGGAGTAGCAGATGACCGCGCATTGGCTTCATGCGGCGGGACTTCAAAGTCCACCGCCAATGGGAGTCTTGCAGCGGTGACAGAGGCATTGGCTGCTGTTGGAATGGGAGAAGGCTGCTGATCCGCTCCAGCCGGTGCCGCCTGAGGCGGGGAAGGAACCTCCTTTTCGCGCAAAAGCGACTGTAAGAGGTTCTTAAGCTCTTGGTTTTCCCGTCGAAGCTCGTCCAATGTGGGGGCCCGTGGCTCTTCCCCTAGCTCGTCTTCGTGCCGGGAGCGACTGTCCCCATCAACACTGTGGACGTCTTCTTGGCACTCTTCTTGCTGTGCCGGCTCAGGCTGAGATGTACCGGCGGTCGGCGTCTGCTGTGTCTGCGCTAGAATTCGAGAGACCGGCCTTGACCTTCTCAAATATTGGATGGGTTGGTCAAGCTCTCCCGAGGTGTTCTCGGGCTGTTTGTCGCCGGAGGTGGCGTAACAGGTGAACACTTTGACAGTGTCATCGGTCACCTGGACCACCCGCTTTTTCTTGGGCGGTTGTCGCTCCGACTTGGGCGGCCTCCCAAGTCTGTCGAAGACAGACACTCGGGATGTGGCTGCTTGAGGTGAGCGATCCTCCTCCGTGTGTGTAGAACTAGCCCACGGGGAGGTCGGTCGCACTTTCTTGCCGGCTCCTCGGCGCTTTTGTCCCCGTAGGGGTTGAGATGTAAATCTCGCAGACGTCGAGGCCTCAGTGCTTGGCGGACTCCGCATCGGCTGAAGCTCTGACATGCGGAAGGGCTCCTCCGCCCTCGTGCGCCTTATAATTCGAGCCTCCTCTTTGGTGACCCAAATTTTCTTCAATTGGAGGTGGCGCTCCTCCACTGGGTTGCCCCCTGTCTTAGACCGGGGAGCTCGAGGCTTGGGTCGCCGTAAGGGACCCTGAGTTGCCACCGGTACGGCAGGCTTCTTCTTCTTCGCTCCGTCCCCCCGAACTTGCCGGAGGAGCTCAAAGCGGTTGGAGGTAGAAATAGTAGGGACATGACGATCCCGTGGCAGGATCGGCTTGCCTCCATCGAGCCGGATGCGAATATCTCCGACAATTACAATCTTGCCGGAGCGCGAGACAGCCGCTTCGGGCCTTGCACCCTTGCGGCTACGACGCTGCCCCCATTGGGCAGGGGCGGCGGTGGTGGCACCCGCCATAGCCATGGTGTCATCCTGACGGCGGCGGCGTTGCCCTCGTTGAGCAGGGACATCACCTCTGAGGGTGGTCGCAGTAGGTTTGGCGCCGTTGCGGCGGCGGCGTTGCCCCCGTCGAGCAGGAGCGACGCCAACAGTGATTTGATTGACCGAAAAGACTCGGCCAACAGCTGGGGCAGAAGGCCTGACACCTTCGGCCGTTGACGTGGCAGCCAAGGGAACTCGACTGGTTGTCGGGCTGAAGGGCTTGACACCCTTAACAGTTGGAGAATTGACCGGCTGGACCCGGCCAGTTGCCGCAGCAGAGGGTCTGACACCCTTGAGGACGGTCCCCTTTATCGGGCGAGCCCGGCCAGTTGATGCAGTAGAGCGCCTAACACCCCCAGTGACGGTCTTGTTGACCGGATTGACCCGGCCAGTTGCTGGAGTCGAAGGCCTGGCGCCTCCGACAGTTGTCTTCTTGACCGGGCAGACCCGGCCAGTTGAAGGGGCCGAGGGCCTGACGCCCCCGGTAGTTGTCTTGTCGACCGGACTGACCCGGCCAGTTGCTGGAGTAGAGGGTCTGACACCCTCGACGACTGTTGGTACTGCAGGAGCGGCTGAACTGACTTCAGCCACTGGCACCACGCCCAAGAAGAAGGGCGAGCCGACGACCGCTGGGAAGTCGCCGAAAACAAGTGGTGTTGCTAGGTAGCCGATCCTGGTATGGTTGGCAACGATCTCGGGGCCGTAGGTGACGGCTGCCATCGCTGCTGCTGGTGTTGGTGGCGGTGGTGGTGCGTAGCACGAAAGGAGTGGCGTGCAGATGCACAAAGAACTCTCAATTGAACAGAGAGACGTGCCCTCCTCTTCCCGTCCTGTAAGAGGAAGAGGGGCAATCAGAACCTTGAAGAATGTTTAGAGACTTTCTTTGACAGAAAGAAGAAAGGCGGGAAAGGTCCCACCGGGCGTGCCAGTCTGTGAGACACGGAAAAAATCTAGAATCGACTTTTATCGTGGATAAAAGGTAGATTTTCGTTCTTTTTGAAAAGAAACATCTCCCCCCCATCTGAGTAGAAGGGTGATTCCGTGGGTGCGCGTCGTATCAGACGATTTGGGTTCGAGTGCTGGACCTTTCCCCACTGACCGGAGTCAGTGTTGATTTACATCGGCCTAACGTCCGAACACGTTTGTTTAACTATCAAAGAAATCTCAAAAGTCTTCTACAAGGGTTCTGATGTGGAGGGCAGGCTCACTCGAGAGACTCTCCATGACCACTCATTTACCACCACCAAGTTAATAGAATTAGGGCTAAGTCTGAGCAAAACCCTAAGATTTAGGAATAGAAACGCAAATATGCGGGAGCCATAGGCATTTTTGAAATAAAAGGGAGTTTTCTGGGCTCCGAGGATATTTTGGTAATTTTACCAACCCAGGGGTATTTTGGTAATTTTCCCAGGCCAGGGGTATTTATGAAATTTCTGGGCTGGAATGGAAGTAGGATCGGGTCCCTGACTCCCCAAGGCACTTAGGCTCTTTCTGGAGGGTTTCAAGGGCTCTGAGGCCATTTTTAGGTCACAGGGGTATTTTGGTAATTTTACCAGACCCTAGACCTAGGTTTGAGATGATACCCGAGTGTTGGACTGAGCTGACAACACTTCCGGACCGAAGGAATGACAAGGGGCTTCATGGAAGGCACACCTCTGTCAATTTGGCCGAAGGAGTATATACACAATTTTGGAAAGCCAAGGGTTTTCATGCAATTTTTCCTCGAGGGTACACATGGAGCATGCTGAGTGCTTTTATAATTCCAATGAGTACATGAGCTGTCGGCGAGTTGTCGACTGTACAAAAGTCCGCATTAGAGCGGGAGATAGGGACGTAGTCCCAATTACAAAAGATTGCAGGGTATAACTGCAAATTACAGGACTTTGGTCTTTTACGATTCCGGGGAGGACGTTTTTGCAATTCCGCCATTGTAAGGACGGAACCACCTGACTTAGTCGTCCCGAGACGTAAAGACTTACAAAACATGGCCTGCTGAGGGGCATAATTACAAACATGGCCCGCTGAGGGGCGTAAATGTAAATATACCCCGTAGGGGCATAAATACAAGACCCGGGGACTTACCCCACACGGGCCGAAACAAACGAACAAACTCCAAATGCTCCGAGTGCGAGAAGTGCTTCGTACCTTCTAGATCTCTCTCTCCACTTGGACCCTTAGGGTCTATTTATAGAAGGCGGGAGGGCCCAGAGGGGTCAAATGAACGAATTTGCCCCGATTCTGTCAAGGTGGGGTGGCAAAAAGTCATTTTGACCCCTCTGGCCACCAAAAAGGGCCAAATGACCCCTCTGAGGGGGTTAAAAACCTTCTTCATTTTTTTTAAAATTGTTTTTTTTTTGAAGGCCCGGACCCCGGAGGGGGGGGCGGACCTGGGCGGGGTCGCGCGACCCCGGGACGGGAGCGCGACCCCGCCAAAGGGCGGACCCCGCCAGGGGGCCAGCGGGGTCGCGCGCGCCTCGGGGCGCGCACGTGACCCCGCTGGGTCCCGGGGGGGGGGGGGGGGGGGGTCGTT
The DNA here is from genome assembly GCA_022559845.1 of Amorphophallus konjac. Classification (NCBI taxonomy): domain Eukaryota; kingdom Viridiplantae; phylum Streptophyta; class Magnoliopsida; order Alismatales; family Araceae; genus Amorphophallus; species Amorphophallus konjac. Next base: position 169,415,270 of record CM040129.1, on the reverse strand, counting down.
TGACCCCGGTGGACGCCTTTTGACCCCTCTCGACGCCGTTTCGCTCCGCTTTCGTCGTCCCGGGTCGGAGAAGAGCCGTGGTGGAGCTATATATCTCAGGGAGATCGCTCCTTCGCCGCGTGGCAGCATCGCATCCGCAGAGGGAGCATTGTTTGTTTGTCTGGTCGCTCGTCGCCGCGTAGGGAGGAAGCTTTGCGCCCGCCTGTGCCATGTGATATACTTGCTCGGCTACTCGGACCGGTATGCATATGTTTCTTCCTTGTTAATCTTCTTGCCGCGACGTCGACCATGATAATATTGTCGGATCAATAGACCCTAAATCACGGAGATACTCCGTAGTTCGACGGTGTTGACGATACGCCATCTTTGTCGTCGAACGTTGCATAGCAACAATCTCTCAAAGTAACACTGCCCCCCAGGCATCTACAAGAAAAGCGGCCCCGTCCCAAGAGGCGTTGGCGCGAGCAAAGAAGCATGAAAAGAACAGGAGGAAGAACTCGAAAAGAAGGTTGAGGAAGCAAGCCGAGCAGGCGGCGGCCATGGAAGCACCCAAGGAGTTAAGTCCTCTACAGAAGTTACAAAAGTTGATTGAGGAATTGGAAGAGTATGTACCTTCTCTCCCAACTGGGCCTGTCCCACTAGATAAGTACATCCCATGGGAAGAATTGGAACGCAAAACTCGGCTCAAGAGCTGGCTCCAACAAATGCTCAAGCAAGCCCAGGAAGGCGAGGAGTTCTCTATTCCAGAGGAACTCTCTGTCTTTTATAAAGACGAAGAACTCACCATAGAGAAGTTAGAAGAAATGTTAAAAAGCTTCTCATGTCATATGGTGTCAATCCCCCCACCAGAAAGTTTGCGGGGGTTAAATGAAGGTACTGTTATTACCCCTGCCTCGTGGGACAGGATCACTATGGCCACTTGCCGCCGCAATGCAGAAATCCGGAACAACGATCGTGGCCGAGGCCGCGGACTCGGGCGGGGTAGACAGTCCATATCCTCTAATGGGCAGAGTCCCAACCCGCAAAGGGTGATCATCTTTCGAGGAGAAGAGCCCAATGAGCCCCTTGAGGTTCAAGTGCGGGCCGGTACTTTCATTTTCGACCCTTCAGATGAGGAAGAGGAACCCGTTAAGCTGACTAATCAGGAGAGTTCCAGTGCCGCCTCATCTAATCCGCCGGCAAGTGAAAAGAAAAATCCGGCTAACTCTCTTTTCCAAGAGCAACCCTCTGATTCAGCTCAAGCGGGTCCTTCAGGCAAGGACAATCGGGAGTCCCCATCACCTGACGAAGAATCTTTGGCCCCGTTGTTCCAAGAAGAAACAAATGACCAGGAAAAGTCGGAGTCAACCCAAAAGTTCCCCTATCAGCCTAAGTCTCTGGCAGAGCTAATTCCTCCATTGGATCATGCCCGAGCTAGGGCTGATCGTAAGATCATCCAGCACATGAAAATGATGCCAACCTATGTTACCATATGGGAGGCCATTGTTTGGAGTAAAGAATTGCGGGAGGCTCTTATCAAAGTCCTCCAAGAGCCTGAGGTCTATGAGGCTCATGTTGCCGAAATTCAAACACAAGCACATGAGGCTTTGGCCGCAACGGTTACCTTCCCTGACAAGGACATGCTACTGTCCTCCCCATGTCACAATCGTCCGTTGTATATGCAAGGAAAAATCAATGGGCGTGAGTTGAACCGGATCCTTGTCGACCCTGGCGCTTCTGTCAACATAATGTCTCTCAAGACTTTCAAGTCTATGTTTCTCATGCCTTATTTGCAAAGGGTGTACGATGTAAAATCTCGGGGTTCAATCAAAATTCTGAAGATGCACTGGGGAAAGTGGACGTGGAAGTAACAATGGACATGTTTGTCACCAAAGCCACTTTCTACATTATTAATGCTGATACCTCATATAAAGCCTTGTTTGCAGGCCATGGCTTAATGAAAACTGGGTCGTCCCCTCGACTCTACATCAGTGTATCAAATATGCAAGGGGCGGTGAGCAACACACGGTTTTTGCCGACAGGTCTCCTTTCCGACCAAATGAATGTAACATAACTGATGCCCAGTTATATTTTGGGGAATCAACCATCGAGCCCCCAGTCGACGTCAAATGCAAGGGAAAACAAAAGGTGTTTGAAGAAGACGATGAGGAAGAATAACTTTTTGTCATAAATGAAGAACTCGCCAAGATACATCGGCTGAGCCTGCAAGCAGACGTCCCCACCGCCAAGCCAACTCAACCCGAAAGGCGGGAAATCAATTTTGAGGCCAACCTTATCAACCAAACGATAGACAAGAGCATTATGTTGCCCCCTGCCTGCATGCAATTGGCTGCTCCAAGAGAAGAGTATGGAGTGGAGGCTTTAAAGACATTCATTGTTACATATCAAAGAAAAGGCAAAAAGGGAAATAATGAGCCTTGCAAGCCCATTATCTTTTATAAGGGAGATATGGTGCTTCATGCCTCCGTAGATGAAGACTTTGACTGGAGCAAACAGCTTGAAAATGCTCTGGAGCCTATCTAAGAAATGCCTGATATGCCCAAGTACATTAAAGAAATGTGTCACAAGCAAAAGATTCCGCAAATGCAGAAAGCCTCCCGCAGAAATTACTTTCAACAGCTGTGGTGCCCTCCACAAGTCAGGGGGCAACCCCCCTTCTCCAAGTACGACCGAAGAGGTCTGGGCTATAATCCCGAGCCGGACTTTCAAGTCTTTCATGCTGTAAATACAATAGGGGCACCATCCACCTCCGACAAGTTCAACTCCACACAAGGGGATGTCCTCTGTGTAGTTGAAGAACAAGGAGACCTTAGACCGAAAGTTCCAGAGGTCGATGGCTTGAACAATGGCCTTGGTAATGAGGAGGTTATTGTCTTACAACCCGCCGGTCAAGTGCTTAGGGAAGTTAGACTCGAAGCCTTGAGTCAGTTAGCCGGGATAGACATCACAGAAGCAGAACGCCTCATACTGAATGACGCTAATATTCCTGTCACTAAACAGGAAGGGGACCCTGCCAATGCAATTAAGTTGTTGAGACAGGAGAACCAGGCGTTAAAAGCTTTTGTACAAGAGTTGTTACGTGAACGGGATCTTCTACTTAGACATCTCACTTTTCCCTTAAAAGTCCACATACTTATTCCGAGCGGCCAATAAATGAGACATGGTCTCAGGGAACCAGAGCAAACCAACCACCTGCGGAATTCAAAGGCACAACGCCGGTGATGAGTTTGGCGCGGCGGATGGAAACTCTATACTCATTTGTCAAGGCTCATACTGAGTCGTTGTTTGACTTTTGTCTGGCTCGGGGTCTTATCCAGCTCCCTCCAGTTCGCAGGCCGTCTAGAGCCAGTGAAGCCAAGAGCTCCAGCTTTTGTCGATTCCATCGAATGGCAGGACATGGTACAGAAGACTGTTATGTCCTCAAGGATCAACTTGAGGATTTAATACAACAGGGGGTTATCCAGATAAAACAGCATCAGGTTTATCCCCCACAGCCACATTTATGGGATCAGTCTAGGCCTTCCAACAAAAAGGTCCTCATTGAAGCTGCATCTACACTGCCCAAGTTTATTGCAAGTGAAGCCAAGAGCAACCGTCCGTGTTGGAAGCCCAGTATTAAGATTCACTATTCTGTCAACACTATCGGGTTGTTGCCTTCCCCTCAGAGTCCCCAATCTACAAATGAGCAACAAGTGCAGGACCATGACGAAAGCTCTATAAGACCTCAAGTTACTGGAATCAGTGACTCAAGTGGCTACGATGTTCATACCATCCAGGCAGAAGAGGATGAAAGTTTCATAGACCTACAATCCGCCCCGCAGGAACTTGAAGATGGTGGGCAAGCGACGGTTGATGAGTTAATTGAACTTAACCTCGGGGACACTAATGAACCCCAGCCAATCTTCATTAGCGCCCTTCTCACAGAGTCAGAAAGACAAGCTTACAAACAATTCCTATTCGAGTACAAAGATTGTTTTGCTTGGACTTACAAAGAGATGCCCGGGCTGGAGCCCTCGGTGGCTGAACATGAACTAGCCATATTGCCCACTGCTAAACCGGTTAAGCAAGCTCAGAGACGCATGCGCCACGAGTTGGAGTTAAAAGTGAACGCTGAAGTGGACAAACTTCTCGAAGTGGACTTTATAGTGCCCTGTCTCTAACCGGTTTGACTCGCCAACATAGTCCCAATAAAAAAGAAAAACGGCCAAGTCCGAGTCTGCATTGATTTTAGAGACCTGAATAAGGCTTGCCCAAAAGATGATTTCCCTGTTCCAATTACAGAAACCATGGTGGACATGACCACGGGACATGAAGCTCTGTCCTTCATGGACGGATCCTCCGGCTACAATCAAATACGTATGGCGGTCAAAGATAAAGGTCATACGGCATTCCGGTCCCCAAAAGGAATTTTCAACTACAAAAGAATGCCCTTCGGGCTGAAGAATGCCGGAGCCACCTATCAAAGGGCTATGACAAAGATTTTTGATGAAATGCTAGACGACCTGGTCGAGTGTTATGTTGACGACCTCGTTGTAAAAACCCGCAAGCGCGAGGATCACTCAGATGATTTACGCCAGGTTTTTGACAGACTCCGCCAGTACAAACTCAAGATGAATCCCATGAAATGTGCATTCGGGGTTTCAAGTGGCAAGTTCCTTGGCTTTGTTGTCAGATACCGGGGGATAGAAATCGATCCTGATAAAATTAAAGCAATTCGGGAATTGCCCCCACCTAAGAATATCAAAGAACTTCGGTCACTTCAGGGAAGGTTAGCCTACATCAGGCATTTTATATCCAACATCTCTGGGAGGTGTGCGCCATTTGGCAAATTGATGAAAAAGGGTGCCCCATGTATATGGGATCAGGAATGCCAGCAAGCATTTGAGAAGATCAAAGAATACCTCCTTACTCCCCCAGTACTCGGAGCACCCGTCAAGGGAAAGCCCCTCATTCTTTATATTGCTGCCATGGACGCTTCATTGGGACCATTGCTCGCACAAGTAAATGAAGAAGGCAAAGAGCAACCATTCTATTACTTGAGCAGAAAACTAGTTGGCCCCGAACATCGTTATTCTCCAATGGAGAAAGTATGTCTAGCATTGGTATTTGCCGTTAAAAAGTCAAGGCATTACCTCTTGTCCCATCAAGTGGAATTAATTTCAAAGCAGGACCCGCTCAAGTTCCTTCATAAGCAGCCGGTGTTGTCAGGACGACTGGGAAAATGGGCATTACTCCTTATGGAGTTCGACATAACTTTTGTCCCCCAGAAAGCAATCAAAGGACAAGGAATGGCGGAGTTCTTGGCGGCACATCCTGTTCCGGCTGATTCTCCACTTAACACTGAATTGCCTGATGAAGAGACACTTCCATCCCAATCGGGAGTAGAAGAACAGACCGAGGGCAGTTTAATGCAAAAGATGGAGCAATTTCTGGTCATTGACATGCCGTGTTGGGAACTCTATTTTGATGGTGCCTCCCGGACAATTAAGAAGACTGATGAGGTAACTACCCTCGCTTCAGGAGCTGACATTGTCTTAGTCACTCCTCAAGGAGGGATTCTTCACAATTCATGTGCCCTCATGAAACATTTGACAAATAATGAAGCAGAATATGATGCGCTAATCATAGGGCTTCAGCTTGCTTTAGAAATGGAAGTCAAATGCATTAAGGTCTATGGCGACTCACAGCTCGTCATACGACAAGTATTGGGTGACTATGAAGTCCGAAAGAGAGAGCTACTACCTTACCATGATATAGTAATGAGGCTGAAAGAAAAATTCTACTTGTTTGAGATAGGACATGTTCCTAGAGGGAGAAATTCGCAGGCCGATGCCCTGGCAAAATTAGCGTCAGCCATAAAACTTCCACCTGAAGGCGAATTGGACATAACTGTTAGACATCGGAAACTAATGCCAAGTGTCCTCGATGAAAACATTAATTCCTCCACCTCGGAGATACATGTGATTGAGGAAAATGACCCTGTTCAAGAAGAAGAACTGGATTGGCGTCAACCGATTATCGATATAAAGTGTGGTCGCCCCCCCGCAGATCGGGCTCAGAGGGTTCAGCTGTTGCGAAGAGCGGCATCCTACCAATTGATAGGCGACCAACTTTATAGGCTCGTCCATGAAAAAGACAAGTCCGTCGTCCTTCGCTGCCTTTCGTCTAAAGAGGCCAATATGATAATGCGTGAGGTCCATTCAGGGCTCTGCGGCGCCATCAAGCTGGAGATAAGATGAAGATCAATATAAAATTGAAAGGCTTTGGCCCACTATGTACGCGGATTGTAGTCGCTACGCCCGTACGTGTCACCAATGTCAGGCCTTTGGTCCTGTGCCTAGGAGGCCTCCTAACATGCTACATCCCACAGCCCCTACCTGGCCCTTCGCTGAATGGGGAATGGACATTGTGGGACCCTTCCCACTATCTACAAAAGGTCACAAGTACATTCTGGCCGCAACATACTACTTTTCTCGGTGGGCTGAGGCCGTACCCTTGCGGGAAGTCACAGGGGAAGCCGTCGCTCAATTCATCAAGCACCATATTATATACAGATTTGGCACTCCCTGTCGAATCATGTCAGACAATGGCACGTCATTCAAAAATAAGACCATTTACCAATTGGCGGCAAAATTCCACATTGATTGGAGAGCCTCCACGGTTTACAATCCTCAAGCGAACGGCTTGGCCGAAGCCTTTAACAAGACCTTGTGCAAATTATTAGCTAAAATTGTTGGTAGCCACAGGAGGGACTGGGGCGAGAAGATACATGAAGCCCTTTGGGCATACCGAACAGTTTATAAAACCCCCACCGGTTGTTCTCTATTCTCTCTCGTATACGGGGCAGAAGCCGTTGTACCGGTTGAAGTTGAGATGTCTTCCTATCGGGTAGCCCTACATAATGGGCTCCAAACCCAAGAACGAGATGAAATACAAAGAAGACTTGAAGAACTCTCTGACTTAGAAGGCAAGAGATTAGGGGCTTACAAACACTTACAGGCCTACCAGGCTCGAATGACCCGGGCTTATGATAAACTTGTGAAGCAAAGGGCATTCAAGAAAGGGACCTTGTTATGATCAAAGAAAGCGAGGTCATGGCTGGACGATCCAGCGGCAAATTACAACCAAATTGGCGAGGGCCATATATTATCTCCAAAGTCTATGAAGGAGGCGCTTATAAGGTCGTCGACCATAAAGGGGAGAACCCCTTTCCACCATTAAATGGAAAACACTTGAAATTATACTATGCTCCCGGACATGAATTTCGGCAACAAACTGCACAAGATTTACCCTCCTCCGCAGGAGAGTAAGGAAGGATGAGGGAGTTCCCCCCAAGAAAACTCAAAAGTCACCAATGCTTTGAACAGTTCTCGTTTATGTCCCCACTCAAAATCTCAAATTTCAAGTTCTGGTTTGCCAACATAGTTGGTCGGCCTTTAAATCCCAAATTCCAAGTTCGACTTTCCAATCTCATTGGTCAGCCACCCAAAATCCCAAATTCCAAGTTCGGCTTTCCAATTCCATTGGTCGGCCTTTAAATCCCAAATTCCAAGTTTGGCTTTCCAATTCCCTTGGTCAGCCATCCAAAATGCCAAATTCCAAGTTCGACTTTCCAATCTCATTGGTCAGCCACCCAAAATCCCAAATTCCAAGTTCGGCTTTCCAATTCCATTGGTCGGCCTTTAAATCCCAAATTCCAAGTTCGGCTTTCCAATTCCATTGGTCAGCCATCCAAAATCCCAAATTCCAAGTTCGACTTTCCAATCTCATTGGTCAGCCACCCAAAATCCCAAATTCCAAGTTCGGCTTTCCAATTCCATTGGTCGGCCTTTAAATCCCAAATTCCAAGTTCGGCTTTCCAATTCCCTTGGTCAGCCATCTCATTGGTCAGCCACCCCAAATCCCAAATTCCAAGTTCGGCTTTCCAATTTCATTGGTCAGCCCCTCAAATGCTAAATCCCCAATTGGTTTTCCAATTTCCGTGGTCAGCCTTAAAATCTAAGTTCTTCAGGTTTTCAATCTCCTTATATGGCAAAAAAAAAAAAGGAATGGAGGGCATAAAATAGAGGTGCCCCGACGGACTTGAGTAGTCGGATTTCTGGCTGCTCAAGGGCAAAAAGGTCAAAACCCGACTGAGGTGAAAACCCGAAAGGGCGTCTCAGGCAAAAATGGGTAACCCCTCAGCACGAAAATCCGAAAAGGCGCGCTGGAAAAAGTTAAAGGGGGCTGGTCATGGTGAAAACCCGAGAGGGCACTACGACTAGTAAAAAAAAAAAAGAAGAAGAAGAAGAAAGAGAAGAGAAAGAAAAAGGGGTATGATGATAATGCCTCATTGAAGTCTTTGATCCTGAAGTCATGTTTTTATTCATTTGCAAAATGGAAGTCCGAGACAGACCCTCGGAGTAACTACATAAGCCAAAGATCTAAAAAGGAAAGAGTCAGAAGAAGTGCAATGGGAAAAGGCAATCTCAAACACCAGGGGGTCTCTTTTTCAGTAAGTCCCCAATGGTGTTCTGCTTCGCTGCAATCGCTTCCTGCATCGCTTGGCATTCAGACACAAGGGAGTCCTCCTCAGCCTGTAGCTTTCGAGCCATTTCAGAATTAAATTCTGCTGCCGCCTCTAGCTCTTCAATTTGCTGTAAAATGCTACTCACTGTCTCCCGGAGTGAGGTAGCCTGACTCTTGTCATCAGCTGCCGCTGCCTCAAGAGTAGTCCGACGCTCCCGGATTTGTTCAGCCTGGGAATGCAACTTCTCCATCTCGCTGGATATAGTGCAAGCTTCAGTTTCTAACTCTTGTATTTTCAGCCTGTGAGTCTCCCACAACGAGGCCGTGTGCAGGCGCTGAAATTCTGCCCAAATATCATCCACAACTGCCATCCAGGGTTCTCTGGGCAACCCCAATGCATGATAGCCCCGTGTGCCGGTACGAAGAGTGTCTCGCACAGTCTCCACGGGAGGGAGGCTCCCCCCTTGAAATAAGGCTCGAGCTCCACTCATGAGTGCCACCACCATCATTTCAGCCCCCACAAAAGCCTTAGGCTGAGGACCATCAGGCTAGTCAATCTCATGAGGTGGAAAGTCAAGTCCCAACAGCAAGTCTCCTCCATTGCTTCCGGGGGTAGGAGGAGCGTCTCCCTCTGGGGCTGCAACAAAAAGGGGGAAGGGCACATAAGTCACAATTTTATTCACAACAGAGGCGTCTGTAGATCCTTTTCTAGAAGTCAAAAGTATCTTAGCCTCACCTCGTGAAAGGGAAACCTCTGTCATTTTATCTTCCGGGATAGGAGCAGGTTCATCCCCTCCTATAACGCCTCCATCAAGGGCTGAATAGGTCAGCGGATCCCTTGTGTCAAGCCTATCGATATCTGAAGCAAGCACAAGGTTATGATCAGGCAAGTATATGTAAATGCCTTAACAGGCATCGATATGAAAAGGGCGCATGCAAAAGTGGGTGGGCCCCTTTAATTCTGAACTAGTTCATCATTCTTACCCGCATCAGGCGGATAAGAGGCAGACTCCTCCACCGCTGGGGCACCGCGAGACACATGTACATCGACAAGTTTCTCTAAAAAAAAGAGAGAAAAAAGAAAGAAGAAATTATGAAAATCAGTCCAGCACAATAGAAGTCGCTAAAAGAACAAGCAGAGAAATGTAAAGAGCATGATGACCTTGTAACCCAACGTCTTCCTTTCCATCAGAAAGCGGCATGGTAGATCCTAAAGCTGAAGGAGAAGCGGTCATGTCTCTTTCGAAACCCCTCCCCTTTGGGGATGGGGCTGGGGTCTCTTCCAAAAGGCCATCACCTCTCATCTCGAGGCTTTGATTTCCATCAGCCCCAACACCAGCCTGGGAGGCGCCTTCAATTGGATCTGGGGGAGAGGTATGTCCTCTGCTTTTCTCCAAAGTACCCAGGCGGCTTAAAGCCAAGGGATCATTCGCTGCATAAAGCAAGAAGACGATGAGATTCGTGCGATCATCTCAGCAGGGCAAAATAACTCGGGGGGCTAAAACCAGAAGTACATACCAACAGCATGGATAGCTTCATCCAATACTCCGGCCTCAGAGATTGGAGTCTTTTCCCCGCGTATTTCGGCTAACAGCTCTTGAGAATATTGGGTCACCAGGCCCCGATCAGTAGTCAGGCTTACAGAAAACTCTGGCAGATCTGCATTCAGACTGGAATCCAAGAGGGCAGTAAATTCTTGCATAGAGATCACTGAATCCTCAGCTGGGAAACCTGAAATGATCACTGCTAAGTGAAAGTTCTCTCTGTATCAATAAAAGGGATCAGATGTGGAAATTAAAGAAGATTTTACTAAAAGAGGCTGGACCTGTGCTTGGTCCCGGCTTCCGTGCGGGAGGAATGTTGGCGCATCCTTCCTCAAAATTTTCCCTTGGAAAGAAAAGAAAAGAAGGGAAGAACATCTTTAGCAAGGGAATAAGATTATTGCTTTATTACTCATCATAATTGGGAGAAGCACCCTACCTATAGGTATGCTGTCGTCGAGCCCTCCGTGGGAGAAAGGGGGTGAGGCGCCCGATACGGGGTTGTAATCATCATCCTAGAGCTCCCCATCTTCTCCGGTATCCTCTAGCCCGGGCGAAAGGAGATTATTTGTAGCCGGAATACCACCCTCCTCCCTGGCACCTGAGGGGCCTGGGGTAAGAAAGGGGGAGGCAAAAAATATATAAGTGACACATCTCCAAGGAGAGAAGGAGAAACAAAAGAGGGATATTACCCGACCACTCCTCTGAAGCTCCCCCTCTAGAGCGGGCGCGGCAAGCACGAGTGTGGCCGCCCTCGTTTTCACTAGGACGGGCCCGCTTCTGGGGGTTTGAAGCTTTCTTCCCCTTATGTGGCATATCTTTGGCAGCTATATAACTCTCTGTGAAACAAAAAAAAGAAGAATCACGTAAGAGAGAGGTAAATGGCAGCACACAGATAAGTAAAAAGTAAAAAGGACTGAACCACATACCATTCGGGGCTAGCGAAAAGGAAGGCTGTAGCACCACTTGCTCGGGTCGTAAACCTACCACCTTCCCAGCCTTGGATACGCCTTCCCAGAGATCGCCGAGGGTAGTGCCATTTTCAACAAGGGTGGCATACTCAAAAGGCCCGATGCGGGTGATGGACCCGATCAGGTGTCGCTCCCACTTCGACCACAAGTCATTGGTAAAGCCTTCAGGATGAAGAGGAGTATCCATTGGAGCAGTCTGAGGATAACCACAATCTGACAAGAAGTGTGCCCACCAAAAATACATTCGCTGATCTGCCGAGGCCTCACCTTGCCCCGAAGTAGTAACTGGCGGGCGCCTCAAGGGTTTAATTGTCCCCGCATATGGTCGACGGTCTACGGTAATGGCCCCGTTCTGAGCCTCCCACTGCAGGCGAAAGTCTCTCACCGCCTTTGCAAAATTTGATAATTGGGTATGAAGCACTGAATTTTCCACAATCAATGGCGGTAGGTCGGTACTGCCCAGTCGAGCCTCTTAAGCTTCCCTTATCTTTTGTGGGAGTTGTCGGAAAACATTGCTGTACTTAAACCACCAGCGTGCATAATAGATGTCAATCCGGCCAACTCGCCTTGCCTCGGGGAAGGGACACTGCTCAGCAGCACCGTCTCGAAAAAAATAATCCCACCAACTCTCTGCAACAAGGTGGGTGTCATGGCCCCTACAAAGCCTGCAATCTATGCCAAAGTCTGCATTTGGAGGCACTGACTGGTCATAGCCAAAATTCCGTGAAAAACGGTAAGGAAAGTATGGCTCTAGAATAGTCGTGCTGCCCTTCCTGAATACAAGCATGCTTGGCCTAATACAATACAGCCAGTTTTCATAAAAAGTCGAGCTAGTGGACTGATGATAAGGAAGGCCGTAAGATACCTTGTCCCGACCTTCAACAGCAAATGGTCGGAAGTCATAAGAGCCACAAGCAAACTGAAGACCCTCATTCCCCTGCACAGGCACAAAGGAAAGCATCCTCCGTGCTGCTAATAAATGCTCATGCTGATGTTGATCCGGCCGATTTCGGAAAAGAAATATCAATGGCGCCACGGGGTTTTCAATTGGCACACTCTGGCATAATGAGGGTAGCAAAAGTCTGGCCCATGCGCTCAGATAATGTGTGGCCATGTAAACACTTCTGTCTCTAGGAGAGCTATGTGCTGTCAAGTTCCCCAATCCATGATAAATATTTGCTAATGCAGCGGGGGCGATTGCCAATTTATGACCATCCGCGAGCAGACACGTTGGGTAAATAATCTCAGGCCGTATCAGGCCCTCCTCGCCATATGGCACAACAAAAGTAGCCAACCAGTAAACAAGATAGGCTGCAAGATAAGTTTGATCCGGCAGCCGTCGGGGATTCCACCTCTCATTTTCAGGTGCGAACAAATAGCGTCTATTTTCCTGTGAAGGCAGAATCAGCTGATGGTATTCACTTAAAGGCCTGTCATCCTCGGCAAATCGCTCATGAAAGCAGAATGGTCCATTATAGAAGAATTGGACCCAAGCATTCAAACTAACTCGCACGGCACCGACAGAAGCTGAGGGTGCCTTCTTTTTACCAAAGCGGGCCAGATCCCGCCAAACTTTCATCAAGTACCCGAAGCTCAAGGGGAGGCCATATTCACCTGAACCTGTGGAGTAGTTTCTGTGGAGATCATCAAGGCACACCTCCTCATAGGGCCGCCCCGAAATGGGAAGCCCCGAAATTCTGTAAAAACTCCATAAATCCAAGGCGGTTTCACCCTCTGCTGTAGCAAAAGTATTAAATGGGCGATTGAATCTCTCCGCCAATGCCTGTAGAAGCCAGCGATATAAGGCGGCAATCACAGCGTGACGAATGCCCAAGCTCCAGCAACCGACTGTAATGATGAAGGATGCCCATGAGCCATTCTGTGCCCCCAAATGAAATATGTGGGAAGGAATAACCGCCCATTTACCATACCAACTGGGCGCAGAACCACACATGATTTTGTCCAGAAGACAAAGCTTATCATACCCCTCTGAGGCAAACCGAGTGCTGGATGGAGCCAAGAAGAGGCCTGAACAAGAATCTGACATTGTCCGGTGTTTTCCACCCAAATCCCAAGCAGCAGCTGAGAAGGCCCGATCCTGAACTGGACATCCAGTCTCGGAACTAAAAAAGCCTAGCTGAGTCACAACAGGAAATTGAACCTGGCAAACAAGGCCCACGGGGAAGCTGGGAAAAGAAACTCCACAACAGCCAAGCAGGTTATCACGACCCACAAGAATGGCTCTCTCGAGCTGAACACGCTCTGCGGTCAAGGAACTGTCACCATCATCCATCCCCTCAGGAATGAAGTTTTGGATGAAGGGAAATAAAAATTCATCCAAAGGGTAGTGCTTCGGGTAACCCTTGGGGCGTTCATATGTGTAACGGATACAGCCACCATGTCTGAAAATCAAAGACAAATCAACCATGCCATCGCCTGGATCCCCCTCGGGTAAAGGGCTCGGAGCAACAATACTCAGCCCCCTGTCAAGAGAAAACATAGTCTCTGTTGTAACCCGTGGCGGCCCCAAAGACGGCATCAATTTCGAAGAAGCAATAGGGGCAGAACGCCCATCCTGACTCCGAGGCCCACGAACTTGACCTCTTCTAGATCGAGACATGTTGAATAGCATGTAAGAAAAAAAACAGAGATGAGAAATAGCATGATGTCACTTTGCTATGGAAATATCAAATGGAAGTACGAAAAAAGAAGAAGAGGGGGAAAGAAAGAGATTGGGACGGCACGGGTCGCCTGCCTCCGCCTCCGGCCTCGACGGACCACCCGTGGGGGGCATTTGTTGAAACTCAAAAATGTTACTTAAATATTTTTGAGAATAGTTCCAGAAACAAGAAAGATGAAACGGGTTGTTGCTAAACGGCCTTAAAATGACAGAGTTGTCTCCGCCGTAAATCCCTTCGACAACCCGACAGAATATATATATATGTGCAGAAGGAATGTTTGTACTTTTATGTGCATATTGTGCATTTATAGTCTTGTCAAAAAATATATTTTTAGACCTGAAAGCGTGTGTGAGGATTATCCACAAGAAGATAATTTTTTCCGGATGCCCGGATGGTCAACCGGGATGTTCCGGGACCACAAGAAAAAAAACTCAGCCGTGGTAGACACTTGGCCGTACTGAGGTGACAGAATCATTTTTTTAACCCCTCCGTTGGGTTCCTTTTATAGCCACGAGGCTAAGCCTCCTCCGCCTCCCTCTTTCCCCTTCACCGTGCGCACAGGAAGGCCCGGAGGGACCCCCTCCGGTACCTTTGAACCGGAGCCGCCCCCCCTCCCTTTCCTCCCGCTGCTGTTGTATCGGAGGGGGGGGGGGGCTCCGGTGGCTGCTGGACCCGGAGGGAGACCCCTCCGGTCCTTATACCGGAGGGGGGGGGGGGGCTCCCCGCGGCTGCCTGACCCGGAGGGAAACCTCCACCGGTCCTTATACCGGAGGGGGGGGGGTCCCCGCGGCTGCCGGACCCGGGGGGGAGACCCCCTCCGGTCCATGTATCGGAGGGGGGGGGGGGCTCCCCGCGGTTGCCGGACCCGGAGGGAGACCCCCTCCGGTCCATGTATCGGAGGGGGGGGCTCCCCCGCGGCTGCGACCCACCGGAGGGGGAACCCCCTCCGGTTCCCTGCACAGCAGCGGAGGGGGTTCTCCCCTACTCTGTTCGATCCGCAAGCCCCAAACAAGAAAAAAGAGAGGATGATGCAGTAAAAAAAAAAACTGAAACAAGGAAGGAAGATGAAAAGATTACCTTGGCTTTTGGTATTCCACCGGAGGAGCCTCCAAAGGATTTTCACCACCCCCTCCGTCACTTGTGGGAGCTACTATAAAAGGGAGACCACTCTAAGAAGAAAAAGGAGAGAACAAGACTGAGAGAGGAAGAGAAAGAGCAAGACTTGGAGAGTTTTTTTTAAGGCCCAAGTCAAAGGAAGAAGTAAGAGGAAGGGTGCGCCCCTTTCCCTCTCACTATAATACCATGGATTTCGTTTATTTCACATAAATATCCCTTCATGTATATTTGACGAAAATACCCTTTTGGTATGTAAAAGGGGCTTCATGATATTATGCAATGAAAAAATGCTATGACAATATGGTAAAATTAAGTGAGCATGAAAACCTTGATTGTCATGGTCCTCGTGAAAATTATACAAAGGTCCTTCTTGACGTAAAATTACACCATTGACCCGAAAGTTCTTAAAATTGTACATATATACGTTCATAAGCCATGAAAATTTAAGAGATCAAATGGGGAAAAATCTCAACAATTGTTGTTGTCATGGAGAAATCTCTTTGGGTTGCAATAATAAAAAATAAATATATCCTATTTCAAGATCAAGCCTTACAAATTGCATTTCCTAAAGTTCTTTCATAATCATGTATATGTTCGTAAAAACAAATTGAAAGTTTTGGAAAAGAATTCATCGGGATCATAAAAGTTACATGTCATTCGAAACGACATATTCCCTTCCAAATATAAATAGGCGAGGCCGCATAAGAGGGTAACAAAAAAAGGGGATCATAATCAAATTTCCGCTCCGAAGGGAACTAAAAGGGCTTTTCTTTTGTCGAGGGTAACAAAAGATCTTTAGCAGTTTAATCAAGGGTATTCGGACTCGTCCGATGTAAATTAAACGCCGACTTCGGTCGGTGGGGAAAGGTCCTGTACCCGAACCCTAAATCGTCTGATAAACTTAAAAAGTGCGAAATTCATAAATATGCCGAATATACACATATTCGTCCAACGAAATTGGATGTTCCGAAAATTCCGCGTGTAAACAGGTGTGTATTACATTCGTATGTAATCCTCATACTCCTGAGAGCCTTGATGGTGCACAATCGACGATGATTGTCGAGCCGAAGGCTGACCATAACCATAGCCATATGCCTGTGGAGCTCCATAAGCGTAGCCTCCTGTAGGGTAAGGGTGTGCTGGGAATATATATTGGCTGCCCTCTGAATTATCATGACCCTTGAGCTGTTGCCCTGACTGTTCATGCTCGGTATCAAAACTTCGAGAGTCTTGTGTGCTTAATCTCTTAAACTTAGACAGTATGCCCTGGTAGTTGTTATGTCTACCACAGAACTTCCCCATCCACGCCTCTGCCCTCTATCCTGTTTGTTAAAAGACTCTGGAGCACCGTGATCTCTGCCATCTTGTGTGGCATGTGTGAAGCCCTGCTTAATTGTGAAGTACATGCCTCCACCACTATGATTACCGTTGTCTTGGTCCCCAACACCACTGCCCTGAGCACCATGAGTACCGCCATGACTAGGGGAAGTCGATTCATCCTGTGTACTCCCTGATGAATCATCTTCCAGTCCTACTCTGTGATGGACCAAACGGGAAGGAGTTTCATCATCTACTTTAGGATTTAGTGTCTCCAAGTCTACAAAAGCCAATGGATCTTCTGGTGGTTACTCGCCCTTTTTAGTCTCGAATAACATCTCCCACCCCAATATCTTTGAGGGCTGCACATGTAACCCAAGTTGTTGTGCTTCTTAAAACATGGTCTTATAGTAAGGGCTATTGATTGCATTGAATGGCAATCTCGCGTTGTGCCACTATTTTGCAGCAGCCCTCCTCAGCTTGTACCTCAGCCTTTTACTTGTGTAGACATCCTCTATATTTGTTGCTATGCTCCGTGGAGAAAACTTATGGATCCACATCTTCAATATTTATTATCTATGGCCTTTTTCTCTGCTAACTTGACTGATTGATGAAGAAGCTGTTGATGCCCTTTGATTGATGAGGAGCAGTGGATGAAGTACCACTCCTTGATGCTTCAACCTCTACATGCTGACACCTTGATGCTTCAACCTCTGCATGCCGACACCTTCGCTTTGCTTCATCCTCTACCGCATATGTCTCTTGTTTGCTCTCACGTAATGCACGTTCGAATTGATCTGCATATGGCTCAAGCACTATAACATAGGCACCAGGCTCTTGAGCCTGAGGCTGCTCCTGACCACCTCTCATCCTCCTCGGCATTGTCATCACGTCTGCTGGAGATGATATGCTAATGTCGTTTCTTCTCCTTTTTCTTTTGGATTTCCTCCATTTTCTTATTGAGCTGGTGTTTGGCCATTGCAACTTTCACCTCTCTGGGCACGTGGACAACCAACAACCTCTGAGCATCCAGCTGTTGACCCTCTTGCTTAGGGATGTAAATGGATCGGGTTTGGCTCGAATAGACTAATACCATACCCTATCTGCAAAAATTTTACAAATACCATACTTGGATAGCACCTTATTATTTTTCGCGGGTATGGATATGAATATATCCGTCACGGGTATGGATATACCCACGGATATTTGTATTCATCCAAACACAGGAGATGGTGGCTTAAAATAACTCTCATGTAACAGCAGGATTAAGGTGTTGTTTGGAAAATACTTCATTGGAATCTCTTATTTTTCAAAATTTCATTTAGACAAAAGTCGATGACTTTGGATTGCTAACTATTTGTTTGTGGAAAAAGGAAGATAGACTATGGTGCATAACACTCTCTCTTTCTTCTTGATGCTGCCTACGTTGAACTCTTCGAAACATCCAAGGTCATTATGCTGGATGTTACCAAAAATGCCTATATTGATATACTCAAAACTCTACATGGAGTAATTATTTGTAAAATCATAGTTTAAGAAAGCAGTTTGCAGTTTAACTCCTACACATGATTTTAAAAATGTTAACTAGTAATTGCAGATCATCCTCCGTTCTGACATATTTTCAAAAGCAGACTTTGAAAAGAGCATGTCTGAAGATAGTTACTAGCAAGTAAGAACAAGATGGTTGGCAAAACAGCCAAAATCACAGACCTAAGTCGCCCAACAAGGCGGGCTGATCAGGTTCGGATCGAGTATGGGTTCAGGTGCACTAAATCCATACCTGATCCGAATATGAAATGGGAATTTTAAAAATACCCGAATCCGAATCCATACTCGATTATCTACGTATTACCCGACCTACCGCGGGTCGGGTGATGCGAGTAATCGAATTTGTAGATATTTTTGACATCCCTACTCTTGCCTAATGCATTTTCAAGCGGGAGACATCTCCTCCCTTGTGTTCTTGGTGACAATAGTTCCATTGCCACTAATGTCGGTGATTGTCTAACATTACTCCATATTGCCATCCAATGTCATTGAGTTGCACTCTGGGAGGCAGTTATTACACAATATGTAACATAAAGATGTGAATATTGAAAAGGAACATGAAAACCATGTGCAAAACATCATTAAGTATACCACGCACGAATCATCTAAATAAATGACTGGCTAAGTAAATCTACCGAACTTTAATCATCCATAAATATCTGATTTAAGTGCATACTACATGATTCATTCATCAAACATATGTGTGAAAAAAATAACTAATGAACATTGAAATACCGCGAGAAATCACCCTCAAATCTCTAAAAATGGCCGAATGACTCACCATGAATCTGTCTCCATGGAATGGGGTTATGGGGCAACTAAAATTGATTTCCTCACCCTCACTTGCTCGCCTTCAAATCTGTCACCCAACACCTTGAAATCTTGAAATGTTGTAAGCAAGAATAAGCTAGTCAGAACGAACAAATGAGGAGAACGTTGAATTTGTCGGATTAAACCACCGACTTCAAACAATAAAAATGAAAATAAATATGCAGATTTCAAACCACCGCCATTGCCGACCTACGACTACCACAGTGACTCGTGGGCCGCGCCGTGCATTGTCGGCTGTTGTTTCCTGGACGGTGATTCCATCCTCCTCGGCGGCAGATCCAGACGAATGAGGCGGGGTGGGGGCAAAGGCTCAGAGATGTTGTGCCCGTGGATCACCGGTCATCGCCGGCGACCCGCGGGCCGCGATGTTCACCGCCGATGACCCACAATCTGCGGTGTTCACTGTCGGCCCCCTGCATAGGAAACTGGTCATAGGTTGCTGATCGGCCCTCCTCGGCATCGGATTCGGACGAAGGAGAAAGCCGTGGGCCTCGGATCGTTGGCCTGCGGTTGCATTGGCGACCCATGGCTGCTGCGTTCACCGACGGTCCCCTCCGCAGAAACCAGCCGCAGGTCGCCGATGCGCCTTCCTCGGCGTCCGATCTAGAAGGAGGCAGTGGGCTGGAGCAACGGTGAACATTGTCCCCACTGATTGCCAGCCTATGGCGGTCACGGCAAACGGCGGGGCACGGTTGTGTGGCCGCCGGGGAAGTGCAAAGATGCTTGCGTAACGGCCTAACCCTCGAGTTTGCCCTTTTGAATGCTTGATCCGGTATTGGATCATGTGTATCAGGCATGTGTGATCTTGTACGACACGCTCGATCTGGAGGATCCGGTAACAGATTGAGCTTGTATAGATGTGCTGGCGTGTCAGTTTCTCGCTAGCATGATCTGGCACAGCCAAAACGTAGTAATCCAGTACGATATGATAAACCCTAGTTGTTACAACAACAATCTCATGACTTGATGTGGAGTCCTAGGAGATTAGAATAATACAACAAACATGTGGCAAAGCACTTTGTGAGAACGATGTGCGGTACATGTAACATGGGGTGATCACATCTTCTCCCTAATAGCCCCCTGCAAACTGAATGGAGGTGATTGGACATTCAGTTTGTTGTGAATAATGGAGAAGTGAGGACCACGTAGAGCCTTGGTTCCATCTTCAAGTTGATCATCCGAGGGTAAGTCACGAACTTCCAAGTCACGATGAGCCACTTTATCATCAAGTGAGAGTCAACCACTGCATGTTCAGTGCCGGCATGGAAGACCGGATTGGCTATATGTGGCTCCAATATTATCACACCACAAAACTGGCATGTGTTGAAGATGAATGCCAAGTTCACCAAGAAGTGACTGCAACCAGGTTAGTTCTGCAGTGGCATCAGCTAGAGGCTTGTATTGAGCTTCGGTGCTGCTCACCCAATCAGCATCACTGTAGGCATGCAGAATGATGGACGAAGCTGGCAGGAGGAGAAATCAGTGGTGCCTTTTAAGTAATGCAAGATGCGTTTTACTGCCGCCCAATGAATGTCAATAGGGGCCTGCATGAACTGGCATACTTTGTTCATGGTGAAAGTAATATCTGGCCTAGTCAAAGTGAGGTACTGAAGGTCCCCCACGATGCTGTTGTAAGTGGTGGGGTCAGCCAACAAATTACCTTCGGAGTGATGTAGGTGTGCTGTAGGAGGCATAGGGGTGCTAATGGGCTTGGCACCATCAAAGTGAGATTTAATAAGAAGATCTGTAGCATACTTGTGCTGATTAAAAAATAAACCAGCATTGATCATGGTTGCCTCTATACCTAAGAAGTAGTGAATATCACTGAGATCCTTTAATGCAAATGAGGAACCAAGTTTGCTCATAAGAGAGCTGATGGCGGCATGGCCATTTCTTTGATTAGGATATCCTCTACATCTACGAACATATACACAACAATACCTTGTTTATTATAGATGAAGAGAGAGGTGTCCATTTTGGATGCTTGGAACTATAGTTCATGCAATCGATCACTAAGGCGCTGAAACTAGGCTCATGGCGCTTGCTTTAGACCATATAGAGATTTGTGAAGGCGACTCACATGATTTGGATAGGCGGGTTCTACAAACCCTTGAGGTTGAGGCACGTAGACGAGCTCATGAAGATTGCCATGGAGAAATGTGTTCGAGACATCCAGCTGCTAGATAGGGCTAGTGGTAAGTAGTTGCAATTGTGAGTACGAGCCGGATGATTGCTGGTTTCACAACAAGATTGAATGTCTC
Organism: Amorphophallus konjac; assembly: GCA_022559845.1. Taxonomy (NCBI): domain Eukaryota; kingdom Viridiplantae; phylum Streptophyta; class Magnoliopsida; order Alismatales; family Araceae; genus Amorphophallus; species Amorphophallus konjac. The sequence continues at coordinate 169,394,496 of CM040129.1, read as the reverse complement.
ATGGTAGTCGACACCAGCCTGTTACTTGAAGCCTTTTGCGACAAGGTGAGCTTTATGGTGCTTTACTATGCCATTCACCCGACGTTTGAGTTCATAACAACCATTTTAAATCAATTACATGCATGTTGGGGTGACATGGCACCAACTCCCATGTGCCATTAGAGGGCATTGTATTCACCTGCCATAGCACACTGCCATTCGGGACAATGAGAGGACTGTGTAAATTTTGGCGGTTCCTCCTCAGCGCATGTGTCAAGGAGTGCTACTGGTAGTGGGTGCTTGATTGCCGTCAGCACCTTCGTACATCGTGTACCATCCTGTGATTGGGTGATCATCGGATGGTGATTGAAAGAGCATAGGCCGATGGGAGAAAGAAAGGTATTGGCCGATGTCTTTAGCAGACTGGTCCAACCCATATTATATGAAGTCAAAAAATCTATGGTTTTTTGCATAAATATTCCTATAAATAGCGGTTATGCCAAATAAACCCCTCGTTTAGACCTATTATTGAGAATATCCTCCAAATAGCTCGAAAAGTTGTGGTTATACCTTTATCGTAACCCCCATCTATTTAACCAGAGTGAAACATGAGTTAAGGTAGAAAATGGCTAACCTACCTTGGTTAGTCTCTCTCTCTCTTTGGAGGGGGTGGTTGCTCGTCGAAGGGGGAGAGGGGGGCCTGGTGGGACAAGGAGGGGTGGGGGGGTCTGCGGGGAAGGGGTGGGGGGTTCGCTGCCTCATCCTCGCTGACGTTGTAGAGCAGTGTTGCGTCGGATTGGGGCGAGCTGGGGCTGCGCAAGTTTGGGTGGGAAAGGGCGGCTGGGGCTGAGGTTGGGGCTTCATCATGTATGCTGGAGGGGTCTACGCACTGAGGTTGGCTGTGCATCCCCATCCTGTGGCTGCAGTCGGCGGCATTGACGGACCTGCAGGAGAGGGCCCTGGTGAGGGAGATGTTGTGGTAGGGGAGGGCCATGGGGATGGACGTATGCCAGACGGGGGGGGGCATTGGAGGGGAAAAGGGGAGGGAGGTCGGTTGATCCGACAGTCAGACTAGCGAGGAGAATAGGTGGGCGCTTGCGGCTATGGCGGGGGGGGGTGTTGAGGGGGAATCGGAGCGATTGCAGGGGATTGGCACGGTGAGGCACTGTAGAGCTGGATGGCGAGGCCGCTGGCGGTGGCTAGCCCGATGACGTCACATGGGTGATTGAGGCCTTACTCAGGTGTAAGTGGCAGTAGGCAGATCTGGCGGCGTGCTCACGGGATCCAGTCGGCCTGCGCGGGATTGTGGTTGTAGCTAGAGGGGGAGAAGAGGATGGTTCGCTATGGGCTGGTGCACAGAGGAGGAGAGGAGGGGGATGGGGTTGGCGACATACACGGAGGTTGGGGGGGTTGTTTGGTTGCGGTTGAGGGGAGGGTGACGAGAAAAGGGGAGGGAGGTGGGGGCCACTAGAGTGGAGAAGGGGAGGGAGGTGGGCCGCCAGCCAGGGTGGGGGGCTCCGTGAGGGAGAGGGAAGAGGGGTAAAGGTGGTCGTCGGGGTTGGGGAAGATGGCTCTGGGTTGCTGGGGCATCGGAGGGGAGAAGGTGAGGGAGGTGGGTCGCCGGCTAGGGTGGGGAGCACTGGGAGGGAGAGGGGAAGAGGGGGAAAGGTGGTTGTTGGGGTTGGGGAAGACGACTTTGGGTTGTTGGGGCATCGGAGGGGAGAAGGGGAGGGAGGGGGTTGTCGGCCTTGGGTGGGTGTAGGGGTTACCAGAAGGGAGAGGGGGGGAGGGGGGTCATCGTGGTTGGGGAAGATGGCTCTGAGTTGCCGGGCAAGGTGGGGGGCACCGGAGGGGAGAGGGGGAGGGAGGGGGTGGCCGGGCACTCTCTCTCTCTCTCGCACTCGCTCGCTCTCGCGTAACGGGGGTATGGGTATTTCATGTAACTTAATTGATGTTGTCGCATATTCCTCCGAATATTCCACTTGCGTTGACTGCCGGGAACCATAGGGGTACAACCACAATATTTCGAGTTATTTGGAGGATATTCTTGATAATAGGTGTACATGAGGGGTTTATTTGGCGTAACTACTATTTACATGGGTATTTATGCAAAAAATGCATAAATCTATTACAAAGTTGCATAAATATTCCTTATAAGGAGGCGGCTAGGGAGAAAGAGCAAGATAGGACAAACAATCCTTATGAACAACAATAATTTTAAAACTGCCCCTAACTAGATATTTTTTTTTATTTCACTATACTCCTCCTCAAGTTGAGCATATGTATCACAGATGCTCAACTTGCTCAGAGCAAAGGTAAATTGAGCTTCTGTCAAGGCTTTGGTGATGATGTCTGCAATCTTTTCCTGAGACTTCACATAAGGTAGACACAATTCTGTAGAGTCTAACTTTTCTCTAATGAAGTGTCGGCCAATCTCAATGTGCTTTGTCCAGTCATGCTATACTGGATTGTTTGCAATATTGATAGCTGCCTTATTATAACAGTGGTTTCAGAGGAAATTCAACTTGCACACCTAAATCACGTAAAAATAAGCTTCAGCCACAGCAACTCTGTTAGTCTTTGTGCCATCGCCTTGTACTCTGCTTCAGCATTAGACCTAGTACAACAAGTTTGTTTCTTCCTTCTCCACGTGACATGGTTACCTCCAAGAATGTGCAATATCTAGTGGTTTACCTTCTGTCATCTCTAGAACTAGCCCAATCAACATGTGTATCCTTCAATTTTCAAATGATTGGTCCTCCTTAACAGAATATCTTTCCCTGGATGAGAGTTCAGGTATGTTAAAATACGCTCCATAGCCCTCATGTAAATTGTTTGAGGAGCATGCATATATTTACTTACTACACTAATAGCATATGATAAACAAAGAGAGGTACAAAAGTTTGCCCAGTAGCCTCTAATATACACTGCTATCTTCTGGAGAAAGTTTTTCACCATCATGTTCTAACAATCCATGATTCAACTTCATTAATCAGAGTAGATGTAGATTTTCACCCCAATTTCCCAATTTTTGTCAGCAGATGAAGAGCTCATTTCCTTTGACAGACCTGGCTATTTTGATTCCTAGGAAGTATTTCAAGTCAGCAAGATCATGGTTTGCAAACTCAGAAACCAAACTGTCCTTCAGATTCTGAATTTCAATTGCGTCATCACCTATAATCATCATATCATTTACATACACTAAGAGAATTGTTATATGACCATCTTTCTACTTTACAAACAGTGTGTGGTCAGCATTTGATTGCTTGAGTCCAAATCTGATCATGGTATGACGAAGTCTATCAAACCAAGCTCTCGGTGATTGCTTTAGCCCATACAGAGCCTTCCAAAGTCTGCAGACTTTTCCCTTGACATCAACACCAAGGATCGGTAGCATATAGACCTCTTGTATGTCACCATTACATCCATCTGGTACAAGGCCCAGGAGTATTGGACAACAAGAGAGATAATCACTGATGGATTTTAACTTTGCAACATTTGCAAAGGTTTTCTGATGGTCAATCCCAGCAAGTTTGACCTTGTACCTTTGTACAATGCCTTTTGCATTGTATTTGAGAGTATAGATCCATTTGGATCCAACTGGAGTCCTTTCTTGAGGTTCCACTAGTTCTCATGTCCCATTCCTGTTAAGTGCACTCAGCTCCTCTTGAATTGCTTGCTGCAATTTTGAGTCTTTTACAGCTTTAGAAAAAGAAGTTGTAATAGAAGTAGAAGAAAGGGCAGAAAGAGAGGTATAATAGTGAGGAGATATGCGAGAGTCATTGACAAACTTGGATATGCGATATTTTACACATCTTCTAACTCTTTTATGGACAACAATAGGGAGGTTCAGATCTGAAGATGTTTGGTCTCTTCATGGAAAGTAAGTTTCTCAGGTCCATGAGAAGTAGGACTTGGGAACATAGCACCCTCTGAAGGTGGCAGACCAGCAGCTGGTTTATCCCTGAACCTCTTCTGCCTGTATGTGATTAGAGGTTGTTCAGTTTCCCATGAACCATCCTTTGAAATTGAGATTGAGGGCCTTGTTTGGCAGATCTAGAGGGCTTAGAGGAGGGTGACAAGGAAGGTAAAACAGGAACAACAGAATCAAATGCAAGGGGAGAAAACCGTACAGAATCATTGATTATCTCCCCTTGAGGCAGAAGTCAGGGAGAAAATTAGGACTCTGACTCAAAAAAGATAACATCCTTGCAAAAAAGGCCACGGTGGCTTGAGGGATCATAGCAACGATATCCCTTTTGATAGTGGAATAGCCCACAAAAATACCTCGAGAAGCTCGAGGGTCAACCTTGGTACTTCCAATTCTAAGAGAATGAATAAAACACGGGCAAGCAGACACCCAAGGCAAAAGAGAAAACAATGGCTTATGAGGATAAAGAAGAGAAATAGGGCAGCGTTTTGCAAGTCCGTTGGATGTAATTCAATTAATAATGTAGTTTACTGCCAGGACAACATTGACCCAAAAAGATTTAAGATGACGCTAAAATAGGAATGCATTTACAATCCGAGCAAAATATTCAGAAGTATTATCAGAATGAATGACTTTAACTGGTTTGCTGAATTGGGTTTCGATCATGTTGCAGAAAGCTTGAATGGTACGTGGTAATTCATCTTGAGATTTCAACAAGTATAGCCAAGAACAATGTGAGTAATCGTCCATAAAAGTGATGAAATATTTATATCTATTCAAGGAAGGGATTGGAGATAGGCCTGTCAACGGAGCGGATACACAGCGAATACATGACTATCCATATTCGCTCTGTTTTAAAATTTAAATTATCCGATTTTGATCCGCTGTCCGGCGTATTATTATATTATTTATCTGTATTTGATTCAAACAAAATTTTCAAATTATTCGAATTATTCACTCCAATTTCAAAATGCTCCACAAGTTTAACATATTCTACATGACATTGTTCTCAGCTTTATTAAGATGATGAATAAGTTGGGGAAAAATAATACTAAGTAAAAAATATACATTTTCTTCCACATTCTACACTTTATAGTATATTATTAAAAAATATACATACTATATGATATATGATATTACGGATGGATATTTTACAAAGCGAATAGTATGATATCTGTATCCGCTCCGACTCAAATTCGGATATTATCCGTATATGAGAAAGTGGATATGAATTCGAATATTATCCGCCAATGCGGACTCGGAATGCGGACTCGGACTTGAAGCGGATCCAGATAATATCCAGATCCGTTGACAAGCCTAATTGGAGAAGGGCCCCACACATCAGAATGCATAATGTCAAAAGAAGTAGAACTTTATTGATAGAAGAAGGAAATTGTGTTTTACAACATTTATCCAATTGTCAGATTTGACATTGCAAGGGCTGGACGTCTACTGACTCAAACAAGGAAGGAAAAAGGACTCTTAAAGAACAAAAAAAAAGGGTGCCCTAATCTGGGGTGCCACAACTGGATCTCTTGAAGTCTCTTGTCCAAGCTTGGAGGCACAGCATACTGAAGTGCACTCCTCTTGCGGCTAGAAGACATATAAACCATCTACTTCACGACCAATCCCTGTTTTTTGCTTTGTTACTAGATCTTGAAAAACACAATGATTAGAGAAAAAAATTACGGAACAATGCAATTGTTTAGTAAAACTGCTCACTAAAAGCAGGTTAATGGAAAGAGAGAGAGCATGATGAATCGAAGACAAAGTAAGTTGGTCAAAGAGTCTGATAGAACCCTTGCTAGCTATAGTGGCTCAAGTACCATTACTGATGGTAACTTTGTTTTGGCCAGACAACAAGGAATAAGAGGTAAACGAAGTGGAAATATCAGTCATATGATTTGTAGCACCTGAATCAATGGCCCAGGAAAGGTCAAATGACCGAGTGGAGGCACTTAAGGCTGCACCAAGAGTACCTGGTGCAGTAGATGAAGAGGAAGGATGGGAGACATTCTGAAGCTGTGAAAGAAGCCGCTGAAGAGTAGCAATATCGGAGGAGGGTAGCGTAGTAATTTCTGAGAGTGGTAGTAGTAGAGCCCCATTTGTAGGAGGTGAGGGCCGAGTGATTACTGCATTACCCTTTGCCTGTTTCTCCTTCTTAGATTGAACTTGTCTGGTTTCTTTTCCGGAAACTTCTCCCAACAGAAGTCTGAGTCATGGTTAGTGCAGCTACAATGATCACACTTCCGGTCACCCCGTGCCTTGCCAACCACAGTCTTAGTCTTGTTGGTAGCTGCAGCAAGGACAGTATTCACCTATATCAGAAGTGGGAACATTGGAATCTTTGCTGCCCATAACTTGACGTCGTTGTTCTTTGCTCAGAACATTGAAGTATGTCTCCTCCAGTGAAGGAGCAGGGCCCATATTAGGATCTGCCCATGTTAGACATCATACTTAGAATGTCAGCTTTCCGTAAACTTAACAATCTTATCATCCTCCTGCAGAAAGAGGTAAGTCTTTTGATCTTCAAGAGAGGCCACTTTGCAGTATGATACACATTGAGCTCATTCTAGAAGGAAATAAGGGCCCAAAAATCATTGATGGCAGAGTGGGACCCTTGCTTCAACTCATGGATGTGATGAATCAACTGATAGGGGTACACTTTGTTTTTTTTTTCCGGATGTAAAGACCAACCAAAGTTTTCCACATGTTTGATGCAGTGGATTTGTGTAGAATTGTCGGTTGAATCCTCGGGCTAACAGAATTAAGGAGCCAGGACATGACCATTGTCATGCCGCTTAGTCGCCATGCACAATACAGAGGATCCTTAACATCCAGAGCTCTCTGATCTTTAGTTAGGAAACCAAGTTTCTCGCAGCCAGCAATGTAGAGTTTTTCAGCTATAGCTCAAGAGGGATAGTTGTGCTCTGTGAGTTCATCGGAGGTGACCTGCAGAGCAGTGTAGCCGGTGGAGACGGTTGGCACAGGCTGGACGATGCCCGATGCAGCAGAATTGTTGCTTGCCATGGTAAGAAGACAAAGGAAGAGGAGGCGGTTAAAGAGAGAGAGGGAGAAAGGGCAACCACCCCACCTCCAAGATAACTGCTCACAAGAGGGGGGCGCAGACCATAAGAAGAGCGTCTGCGATGTGGCAGAGGCAAGGAACAAGGGCTGCTGGCTCACGGAAGAAGATCCGTAGCAAGAGGATCCGCCTAGACATGGCCACGAGAAGGGTTGCTATCTCCCTTGCATTGGAGAACAAAAAACCTTAGAGAGAGAGCGGCTGATGTAGACTTCAGAGGGGAACCCAGCTGAGGATCTGCACCTGTGATGAGAAGGGTTAGCCCTAGAAGGGTCCAGCCTGTGGAGGAGAGACTTCCGGGAGGGAAGAAGGAGTGCACACAGGAGAATGGTGGCTCTGGTACCATGAAAGAGCATAGGCCGATGGGAAAGAGAAAGGTACTGGCCGATGTCTCCAGCAGATCAGTCCAGCCCATATTTACATTAAGTCAAAAAATATATTACAAAGTTACATAAATACCCTCATAAAGGAGGCGGCCAGAGTCAAAGAGCAAAACAAGACAAACAGTTCCCAAGAACAAAATAATTTCAGAACTACCCCCTACTAGATATTTTTTTCCTATTTCACTACAGTGATTAAGAGCCGACGACGGATCTTGGGCAGGCTGAGGGTGTTCGGCATGTGTATTGGATGCCATCGAGAGTTGTTGGGAAGTACCACAAGTGTCACTTGCCGGGGGAGCTTCGATCCTAAAGCGTCCGGAGCTGATGTATTTGTGGGCTTAGACGTGTACACTTGCTGCATGGATGGACCAGGGGCTACAGCGTCGCCATGTGTCAAAGGTGGTTGGGGGCCTGGTGTACAGGGGTGTTGGGGCGGTCCAGCATTGCATCAGGGAGGCATAGTAATAAGAATATCAGTTGTGCTGGTATCTGTGGATGCAGAAGCACAAATATCACAGAATGGAAACCATGTTTTCTCAAAGATCACATGGCGAACAATATATAGTTTACCAGAAGGAATATGAAGGCATTTGAATCCTTTGTGAGAAGAACTGTAGCCAAGAAATGCACATGCAGCAGAGCATGCTTCAAGCTTGCGTTTAGTATATGGTCGTAAGAGTGGGTAATAACGAGCACAACCGAAGATTTTGAGAGCACCATAGTCTAGGGTCTGCTGAAAAAAACTTCATATGGAGTTCGGTGATGTAGAAGAGTAGTAGGCATCCGATGCCGCTGCCTGAACTGCATCATCCCAGTAACGTAGAGGTGCAGAGCCAGTGGAGAGAATAGCAAGTGCAGTCTCCACTATGTGATGGTATTTTCACTCAGCTGAGCCATTTTGCTCTGGTGTATGCGGACATGACAAATGATGCAGAATCCCAGCGGCATCTAGGTGGCAAAATAGTGAATGGTCCTCCCTCCCCAATCAGAGTGAAGAGCTTTGATTGAGTGGCCAAAAAAAAATCTCCACAGTTACGAAAACATTCAAATATACTACAGACATCAGATTTATTTTGCACGGGGAATATTCATATATATTTGCTGAAATCATTTAGAAGTGAACATAATACCGGTGTCCAGCATGGGACACAGCAGGGGAGGGACCCCACACATTGCTATAAATCTAAATCTAGAGGACCACTAGATCTAGGCGAGGATGATGGAAAAAGCTGTTTGTGACTCTTGGAAACAGCACATGACTTACAAATACTATGGCTACTTTTATTTGTAGAAGATGGCAACCCAAATCTAGACAGAATTTGCTGAACAATATGGAATGATGGGTGTCCGAGACGTGCATGCCACACGTCTATGGAAGCGCATTCACTAACTGAAGCCACTGGATCAACAATTTTGACTGCTAGAGTTATATCCTTTCCAGGATCAACAATTTTGACTTGCCTCCTCATTTATTTTTTTTCATGATATTGGCTTTAATGTTGTCTTATTGTTTAGCTGAATTGAAGTTTCCATTTTTAGATATGCCAGTGAAAACTAAGTATTGAACCTTTGCATGTCTTTGCTGTTCTCTAAACAGGCAGTTAGATATGAAAGTGATTTAGAGAGCATAAATGTCAAACCAAATTATCGAAGAATGAACACTTTTTGGAAATACTACTCTGGACAAGAAATAGCTCCATATCCAACAATATTCATCGGTGGGAATCATGAAGCATCCAATTACTTGTGGGAATTGTGAGTTACTTGACATCCTTCTTTCATTGTCAAGATCTTTTTGGAGTAATGCTTGGTTATTACTTGGTTATTTGTTGCTTTTCATCTGAGCTTTATTAGTTAGCAGGAAACCTTGCACTGATGCATCAAGATTTGTTAAAAGATTTATTTCTTTTGTAATGGCTACAGCATTCCATGTTGACAACAAGCTTACAAGCCCCATGCAATGTGTTGCCCTAGGGTTTGGCAATTTTCAGGGTGCTGAAAAGACATTTATGATTGATAATGAAAGATTGATTAGCATGGGATTGGGATAGCTTTGGAGTTCCTAATTTCTGGGGATAAAGAATAAAAATGTGGGATGTTTTCAGGGGAATTTGATCTCAAGGACTTTAACATAGCAGAATCCCTATACATGCTGGTCAGCTGATCATGGGAATAGTAGAATGACTGTCAGATTAAATATGATGCGTTCATGATTGTGCCAAGCAAGGATGGCAAACTCGGTTTCGGCCAGGTCCGAAACCGATACGGCTCGGTATCGGTTTCGGTTTCGGCCGAAACCGGCCGAAACCTAGTTAAAAGGTTTAAAAAATCAAATTAATTCTAAAAAATGTGAAAAAAATCATAAAAAATATAAATAATCACTTAAAATCACAAAAAACATTACACATGCGTTTGACTGTATAAGTTAGTGCAATAACCTTGAAGTAGACAACTACGCATTGAACTTCAAACATTGAACATGTGAAAGTTAAACTAATATTCTATTGTACATTAATACAAGCAGTACAATAAACCAAATTAGACAAAACAAATGTTACAAAAATTCATTGATTCTTACCTAATATGGATAATAATTACTAGAAGAACCTTCTCCCCCATCGTCTGGCCCTTGATGTTGATACTCATAACCATGTTGCATGTATGGTCTATATTCACTATAACCAAACAATGAGGTAGTCAAGTCCTGCATCCCTCTTTGGATCGCTCTTGGAGTGTTTTTTTTTTTTTTTTGATTGGAATCCAGTATTAGCATAAGAATCTTGAGGAAGAGAAGAGGAACTGGTCGGATATGGATGGAACTGGAATGATGGTTCATAATTCCACGACCCATAAATAGCTGCTTCCTGTTGGCCACCTTCGTAACCTGGTGAATCATATCCTCGCTGACCTTGACTGTATCCAGTAGTACCACCTGCAGGACCTGTACCACCTGCAGCACCTCCGGGATGATCACCATCATCATCATCACCATAAGAAATCAGTCGCTTTTTAACCTTCGGGGATGCTTTTTTCTCTTTTGGTTCGGTTTCTTTAGCCACCCTTGACATGAATCCTCTTGCCCTTGGTGTGTGTCTCACATAAATCTGCTTCAACTGCTCAATTGTCGGGTCCTCTCGAGCAGCAGCATTTGTCCTCTCAGTTTGTCCATGCACTGATGTACTTCTTCTTAAGAAGACCGGTGGCTTGACCATTATAGGAGTGACTGGCCTGCTATCTGTATCTGCGTGTCTAGCTGGCTCAAACTCGAATTGCTCCTCAGTGTCATCAACAACCCTAGACTGGTGCGCATGAGTATCTCTGGCCCTCTTTGATTTTCTTTTGAATTCGGGATCTCTTGGCTCATCTTCATCAAGTATGCCCTCTGCCCATGTTCTATCATCAACATCAAAAACGGGCTCATCAACATGCTCTCGTGTCTCCACCCAAGACTGGAAGGGATTATCATCATCAAATAAGGCATCCACATCAATTTCTGCGGCGGCATCCTCGGCGACGCGTTTGTCTCGCAGCTGTTGTCTCAACCTCGTATTCTTTATTTTCAACCTCATATTGTAGTGGCAGTGCACTAATTTATCTAACCGATCAGTCTTTAGCCGATTGCGAACCTTTGAGTGTATAAGGCTGAACGTGCTCCAATTTCTTTCACATTGGCTTGCTGATGTGGTTTGACTCAACACTCTGATTGCAATGAAAGCCAATACAGAACTGCCCAATTGTCTATTGTTCACCATGATCCACCAGTCAGCTGTTACACCAACCAACCATAAACAAATAAATATAAGTTGTAAATAAAAATCAATTAAGGAAGATGTAATTGCAAAGAAAGCACAAAGATGAAGTATACCTGGGCTCACTCTTCCCATTGCGTATAGCAATTGGGAGTCAGAATGCGTCCCAGTTCTCATTCTATAGTTGTTCATCTACAAAAATTACATAATAGATTAACATAACTATTTAAGTAAATTCTATACCTCTTATTCATGAAATCAAACAGGCCAACCTCTACTTCCGCCTGAAGCCTCTTATCTGGTGTCCTCGATAAACGACCAATGACTTTTAAAGTGCCTTGAAGCACCTCGGCATCAACATGTGCATTGGCATCGTACATGAATCGAGGGTTCAGAAAATAACATGCATTTGTATATAGTTAACTAAATGTTATATATAAAATAACCTAAAGAATAATGTATGAATACAAATAATCACTCACCAGCTGCATGCAAGTCGTGGTGTAATGTGGTGTCCCATCTATGGTCAATAATCTTCCAGCACTTTGCATATTCTTTGGGAAGGGACTCCTGCAACTCTAATTTCGCACGGTCCATGGCCTCATACAGATATCTCATATCATTCTTGTCATCGCCATCCACCAATCTTAAGACCTTCACGAGGGGGGTGACTACTTTTATGTATCGTGTTACTCTGCCCCAGAATTTGTTGTCGTCCACGATGTGACAGACATCCAAATAATCCATCTGAGCATCAACATTGCCCCTGTCGATGTATTCCCGCAGGGTATTGTGGTACATGAAAGCTTTCAACTCATTCTTATACCTGTGCAAAGAAATAAAATTTGAATCAAATACAGATCATAACTATAATGATAAAGAAGTAATAATTGAGTTCAACCTTATACCTATGCAGAGACTCCAAAGAAATGAAATTTGAAGCAAATCTGGTTGGCCCTGCACGGATGATATCTCGCCCCCCACTTGCATGCTCCCTGAACATGTTCAATATCCTAGGATGGCCATAAATATACTGGGTAATCTTTTGTGCCCTTTCAACCGTCTTCTTCACATGTTTGTCCTTCCCTATGTCTTCAAGTATGAGATCTAGACAATGTGTTGCGCATGGGAGTCAATATAAATGCCTGCTCTTATGCATCAATTTCCTCCCTGCAGCCTTATAATTGGCTTCATTATCAATCACAACTTGTATAACATTTTCTTCACCAATTTCGTCTACTATGTTGTCCATCAAATGAAACAAATAATTGACAGTTTTTTCAAAATTTGATGCATCTACAGATTTTACAAATATTGTACCTTCGATGCAATAGACCAAAAAGTTAATCATGGACTTTTTCGTGGTACCAGTCCAACCATCACACATAATAGTGCATCTTCTCTCCATCCATATATGCTTGAAGCTTTCAACCCAGTCATGGAGCTCCTCAACCTCTGCCTCAAGCCCACGCCCGTATATGTCCCGACGTGACGGCGTCTTCAAGTCAGGGCCAGCATCTGCTATGGCATCCAACATAGGTTGAAAATATTCACTTTCAGCAGCATGTGCAGGGACACCTGTATGAAAAAACCATTTACAAATGCTTTTAAATGCATGCCCTGTAACTTCTGCAGATTTTTTGACCTCTCTCAATGCACTTTTGATCTTAGGTTGTGTAGCCTGGGGCCTTCTGTGGAGATAACTGTCCATGGGGCATGTTCTCTGCGTCTGGGGGGTGGGGCAGCACCAACGTCAGGACGTTGTGCAGCTGTACTGGAGTAGGTCCCTCCTGAACCCATGGGTGTCTTTCCTTTCCTTCGAGCGGCTTCTTCACGCTCCCTTGCTTCAGTCAGCTCCGGATCAGAATCTTCAGTGCCTTCCTCATCATCATCCCTCGTAACCCTTCTGCCAGAAATCTCCTCAGCAATTTCCTCCTCATCCTCAGCCTTTTGTTGCATCCTCTCCTTTTTGCCTAGAAGGCACTGGCGCATCTCCTCTCGCATCTCTCGTGGACAGTGGTCACATTGTCTCACCTCTCCTCGTATCCCTGTCAAATATTACTTTCCTCTGGTAATTCCGCCATGCATCTCCCTACCACAATAATTACATTTAACCTTTCTTCTCTTAGCATCAACTAAGGTCAGGTGGGCCCACCCCGGATCCTCCTGCCCTTGCTGCTCCTGTGTTTGTTGACGTCTAGGCATGATGTTGCATTAAGACAGTAAAAGACAATGTCTTGTAATGACAATGAAAAAAAGATAATTTGTCATGAAAGCCCCAAATTTAAGTGTGTAATTAAGGCTTAATTAACACATTTAGCCTAATCACCCTTCATGAGAATTGCATACCAGCATGATAGAGCTTCAATTTAGTCAATGAAGCTTAATTGAGCTTCAATTGAACATTACTAAGCCTAATTAGAGGAAAGCCCCAAATATAATCGTGTAATTAGGGCTTAATTAACACATTTAGCCTAATCACCCTTCATAAAAATTAATTACGAGCATGATAGAGTTCCAAATTAATTAATGAAGCTTAATTGAGCTTCAATTGAACCTTACTAAACCTAATTAGAGGAAAGCCCCAAATTTAATAGTCTAATTAGGGTTTAATTTACAATTTTAGCCTAATCACCCTTGAAAAAAATTAATTACCAACATGATAGAGGTTAAAATTAGTCAATGAAATGTAATTGAACTTCAATTGACCCTTACTAAAGCTAATTGGATGAAAGTCGTAAATTTCATAGTCTAATTATGGTTTAATTTACAATTTTAGCCTAATCACCCTTGAAAAAAATTAATTACCAACATGATAGAGGTTAAAATTAGTCAATGAAGCTTAATTGAACTTCAATTGACCCTTACTAAATCTAATTAGATGAAAGCCCTAAATTTAATAGTCTAATTAGGGCTAAACTAACATATTTAGTCCTCTCACTTAATTAGAAGAATTATTTAACAAAATAAGCATCCAAAAAATCTTACTTAGCCCTAATTAGAGCTAATTAGGGTGGTCAGGGACTGGGCTGGGCGGGCTGCGCAGGGGCTGGCTGCTGGCTGAGCTCACTGGCTGCGGCAACAGGGGCGGGCGCGGCGGGGGCGGGGCCGCACTCCGCAGGCAGCAGGGCGGGCGGGACTGCACGGGCTGGGCTGGCTGGGCCGCTGGCCGGCTGGCGCGCGCCGGCCGCACACGCGCACGGGGCTGGGGGTCTGGGCTGGCGCACGCAGGCCGCTGGCCTGCTACTGCTGTTGCTGCTGCGCGGGCCGCGGGCGAGGCGAGGCGAGGCGAGACGGGCGGCGCCGGCGGCGGCTGCTGCTCCTCGGGCGGGGGGCGACGACTGGGCCGCTGCTGCTGCTACTGCTCCGCGCGCGGGCTGGGTGGGGGAAGGGTTTCGCCGTTTCGGGGTTGGGGGGCTGGGTGGGAAGGGTTTCACGTGAACTCCAAAGGGAGTTCACGTGGATTTCGCCCGAAACCGATACCCCAACCCGCTTTGGAGTTCACGTGGATTTCGCCCGAAACCGATACCCCAACCCGAAACCGATCCCGCTACAGAGAAAGGGGCTAAAACGGTTTCGGGTCTGGCCGAAACCGATACGTTTCGGCCGAAACGTATTGGTTTCGGCCGATACTGCCATCCACCAAGACCCTGTCTGAATTCTGTCTGTCTGGTGACTGTCTCATACTTTGAGCACTTTCTTTTTTCCCCACTGTGTTCCTATCAAATGCATCCATGACCGTTTAAACCTATGATTTTGTTGACATGCATTGTGTGTGTAGGCAGCTGTCTGGCACCAACTTACATGCTGATACTGTCACACTGTTTTGCAAGTGGGGGATTTTCATTGCAAATGAAGTTTGTTTTCTAACAAGATATAAATATGGAATGAGCGTAGATTGTTATTTTGCATTGAGGGTAGTAGAAGAGCAGGTGGGAAGAGGAGTGGAAAAGAATGTCGCTTTGCTTTTGATGACTTGCAGTTTGAAGGTGGAGAATGAGGGTGATGGACTCATGGAGAGGGAGGGCTGAAGCAACCAGAGGTATAAAGCACATGGGGCATGAGAGCTGGAGAGAATAAAGGCGGAGAAATATATCTTGCAGAATCCATCTGCATAGAGTGCCTGGAAGGTTTTCTAACGAGACAATTCTAGTCCCATTTAATTTCTCAATCAAACAAAAAGTCAGTAACAATCAAAGTGGATAAAGATTCAAATTTAAGCAAAAATTATTTGCTGTTGAATAAATAGATAATTATTTGTAGCATATACATACTCCTGTTTCATTCTGATCAAATTTGGATATGCAAAGAGGGCCCTCATGGGATAAATCTTCTTCTGTTTGGAATTAGATTCCCTTGGGAACTGAATTTTTGCAGTCCCACCACCTTCTCTTCAAATTATCAACGCGTCAGAATAGAGCTTGTATATGTATACACATCTTGGTATTTTGCTGGGATATATTCATGTTGGTATTGATTGGCCAAAAATATTGGAAAAATCAATGAAGTAGAAAGAAAAGGAGACAAACCTTGATGGATAATCCACAAACCTCCGTGAATCTTCCTTTCTTGGTGATGACTCACTTCACATAATCAGCTTTTATGCTGATTTAATTGATAAACATAGGATTTTGGCTACCTGCTAGTTTTGATCCATATGCCTTGTACACATACAGGCCATTTTGATATAAATCTTTTGTTGGCGGATGCTGATCTGGTGTATTGTAAAATATTCTGTAGACTGGCAAAGCATAAATTAGCAGACATAAGGGATCGTAAGGTCAACTCTATCATGATGGTTTCATATTTCTTTTTGGAAGTTATGAAGCTTCCATATGAACACACATTCTACCCATGTAACTCCTTGAGCATATAAAATGCATATCTGCAATCTTTATTGTTAGTCCTTTTCGTATTCGATGAAGAACGAAAGAAATTGTGATGAATGATAGATAAGTGGGTAAATGAAAATCTTGTATTTCTTTTGCTACATTAACCCATAACAGATGATGTCGTAAAGGAGTGTTATCTATATCTTGCTTGACATATTATGTTCTTTTCTAGTGGTACCTGTTAGTCCAGAAAAAAAAATACATGCAGATATCAGGCACAATTGCTCACACTGTGCTAGCGCCTCCTCGCTAGTCACCTTCCATTTGGATGGTTGTGGTCCAATCATTTTTTTGGATAAATTAGAGAGTTAGGAAGGGGGATGATCTGAGGAGTTAGATCAGGGATTGCATCATAGGGAGATTTACGGATGTTAGCTGGTGGTGGTGGTTGGGGGGGGGTTGGTTTTGACAGAGCAAGATAGGAGGGATAAAAGCACCTAATAACTGTGTGGAAAACAAAATTGAGTGTTTATATGTTTGAGAATTGTATGCAGAAAATGAATTGGAAAAAATGTTCCAGTTTTATTAACTTAAGACACTTTCTACAAAATTGCAGTTACCAAAGGATCGACCCCAAATGAACGTCTTTATTCATATTTATGGTCTTCGAGGCTTGTTTGCCACGCGGGAATTAACGGATAAAATAAATTAAATAAATGGTGTTGAATATTTGAAGAAAAAATAGTTATTTAGTGTCCATTGATTGAACATTTGTGCACATTTGTTAGCCATTTAGGTGGCATGTGCAATGTTGATCCCGCAAGTTAGGTTTATCAGACGATTTAGGGTTCAGATACCGGACTTTTCCCGATTGATCGTAATCAGTGTTTATTTACATCGGCATAAAGTCCGCATACCTTTGTTTAACTATCAAAGAAATCATTAACCTTCACAACATCAGTTGTGATATTGAGGGCATATTTGCAATTGCAACAACAAACGCTTTCGAAGAGATGATGATCTATTTGTAATTTGGTCAAAGGGTAGGGTAGACCTGTAAGGATAGGAATGGGCTTATGACCTAAGTGAAAAATTAGGCATTGGCTAAGGGCTCATTCTCAGTTTTGCACTATTCTAGGGGGCTTGAATTGTAATTTAGGTATGAGTAGGGGTATATTTGTAGTTTTATGTTGACTTAGGGTTTATCTGCAGTTTGTCACTAGCTAAGGTGTGGTTGCAATTCAGTACTAGCTAGGGTTTGGTTGCAGTTTGGTATTGGCTAGAGTTTAATTATAATTTAATGTGGACTTTTCGTTCCGGTTGATTGGTGTGGAACTTATCTTCATTAGACTTTCGGATCTTCGCTTGAGAATTAATTTCGGACTTCATCGCAACTAAGCTGCTAGATCGTCGAGATCGTTGTCAGATCGTTGGATGAAGGCCACGAGTTGATCTCCGTGAGGCAAGGACATATGCACAAGACACCCACATGTGAAAGGGATGTTTACATAATTTACATAAAAGGGTTAGGATATTTTTGTAAACTCTGGGTATTTTTATAAAATATAAGACATTCTGGTAATTACAAGACTTTACAGGACTTTTCTGTAAAATACAGGACTCTTTTGACAAATTTTAGACTTTACAGGATTTCTCTGCAAAATTGCCGGAGTATATCTACAATTTCTGAAAATTACAAGACATTTCTTCAATTTTATAACCTTGCATGGGTTTCTTTGTGATTTTAGGGATATTTTCGTTATTTTCGATTTACTTAGAAAATTACATGATTTCCCCATAAATACAAGAAATTACGTTACAAAAATGCACAAAGGCATAACCGCTATTAGAAGGGTATTTTTATAAGGGTTTTTTTGCATATAAACTATTGTTACGTACGAAATTGCAGATATATCATTCCTGGAAACATATTAGCATACATATCACTGCTATTTTGAAAAACTTTCAGATATGCCATCGCCCTAAGCCCCCATTGCCATCCGTCAATTTAATCATAGTTAAGTCTAACCAGATGTGAGAAAAGATGAAAATGCCCATAGTTATCTCTCTTAGTTTCTGAGTTATTTACAGATAAGACCCTAAATAGAATCATAAAATAAAAACAACACATCTCATAGGGATATATAAACAAATAATTAAATTTCATGGTTGAAATGCTTAAAGTATCATCCTCTTTGATGGGTTTTCAAATGCTAAAACGATGGTGGCGGCACCGTGAGGGACGGCAGGCCAGAGACGCCATAGAGGAAGAAGTGATGGCCGACTGGTGGGGGCAAAAGGGGGAAGCGCCGGGTGGTAGGGATGGACTTTGTGGAGAGTAGAGAGATAGTGTGTATGAGAGAGAGAGAGGGACGATGAGAGAGAGAATCGCAGAGAGAGAGAGAGGGACAACGAGAGGAGAGAGAATCATAGAGAGAGAGGGATGACGAGAGAGAATCACGGAGAGAGAGAGGGACAGCGAGAGAGAGGGATGGCGAGAGAGAGAATCGTCGTTGCGGCTTGCAACTCTCTCTCTCTCTCTCTCTCCCTCCCGTCGCCAGTCCACCGTTTCCACCCCCACCACATGACCCCACCCACCCTGCCACCACCCTCACCGCAGGCCTTCGGCCCCCAACCCCCCGCCATTGCATCCTGCTGCTCCTCTCCCTCTCTCTCTCTCTCTCTCTCCGTCCTCAATTTGCCATTCCCACCCCCATCCCACTGCCGCCACTGCTCCCATTGCTCCTCCGACGGTGACAGTGGGAGAGGGAGATGGAGAGAAAGGCAGAGAGAGAGTGCGCGCGAGAGGAAATGACTTTTCTCTGCAGTCACTCCCACATGGAGCGGCTTTAATTTCTCTCTTTCCCTCCTGCTCCCTCTTCCCCCTCCCACCGCCGCCCCTGCTCTCTCTCTCTCTCTTCCTCACTCTCCTCACCTTCTTTCTCTTCCTCTCCTTCCCACCATCGTGACCCCCTCCCCCTGCTCTCTCTCTCTCTCTTTATCTCTCAGTCTCTCCCCCGCCCCCTGCCCTCTCTCTCTCACGCTCTCTCTCTCTCTCTCTCCTGTCACTTGCTCTCTCTCTCTTCCTCTCAGTCTCTCCCCCGCCCCTTGCTTTCTCTATCTCTCGGCCTCTCTCTCCCCCGCCACCTGCTCTCTCTCTATCTCTCAATCTCTCCCTCGCCCCTTGCTCTCTCTTTCTAACTCTCAGTCTCTCTCTCTTGTCACTTGTTCTCTCTCTCTTTATCTCTCGGTAGCAATAGTGGTCGTCGGAACCCCCCTCCCTCCTAATCGTCGGAGCCCCCCTCCCCATCTTCCTACTCTCTCTCTCTAAGACTGACCACCGGGCCCTCCTCCCCATATCCCTGCTCTCTCTCTCTCTCTCTCTCTAAGATTGACCACCGGAGCCCCCCTCCTACTTGACCGTCGGCCCCCCTCCTCATCTCCCTGCTCTCACTCTCTCTCTCTCTCTATGGGGGTATTTTAGTCATTTGACCGTCAACGGGATATTTTGGTCATTTGACCGTCACATAACGAGATTATTGGTGTCTTTTAAGAATATTTGTGACCCTGTCGACGGAAGTTAACTATGATGACATATATGCAAGTTTTTCAGGATAATGATGATATGTATGTTAATCCATTTTCAGGAGTGATATATCTGTAAATTCGTCTGTAACAATGGTTTATATGTAAAAAACCCTTTTATAAGCATACCCTTAAGCAAGGATGGCAGTTTCAGTTTCGATTTCGGTTTCGACCATGTCCGAAATCGAAACAGTATCAGTTTCGGTTTCGCTTTCGACCCGAAACCAAATAAAATACTATCCTTTTGCCCTGTAGTTGGTGTCCGATTTTGCCTGGTTTCTGCCGGTTGGTTTCGGATCGTCCAAGGCTGAAACTGATATATTTCGGCCGAAACATATCAGTTTCTGCCGAAATTGTCATCCATGCCCTTAAGGCACAAAACACAGAGGCACAAGCCTTCACGAGAGCTCCGAGTTTGCTTCCTAGTCCGTGTGTGTGTGAGCCCCTTGGGGGGATATTTATAAGCCAAATAGGCTTAATCAGACCAGATAAGGGGTTTGGGGCTTACCCGGGTTGGATGGGCTCCCTCTGGAGCTTACTTGGACCGGGTGAGCACCCACGGGTGGCCTGCCCAGCTTGGTCAAGCCGCAAGGCCCCTACCGGGCCTGGACAAGGCCGCGGAGGGCCTGTCCGGTCCGAACAAGGTCGCGTTGTCCTCGCCTAGGTAGGACCGGCTGCGAGCGGCTTGTCCAGACCGGATGGGGAGCCGACCCTATATATAGATCCCATTTTTTCATTTTTTTAATTTCTTCAAGTTTTTTCTATGCTTGCACGTGGGGAGGTGTTGCACCCGAAATTGTCTCAAAATATTTTGAGAACGTTTGTTATATATCAACCGACGAAAAATACGACGTATCGTCGACATCGTCGGATCACGGAGTACCTCCGCAACCTAGGGTCCATCGGCCCGACCATACCATTACAATCGGCGTCGCAGCAAGGAAATTAACGAGGAAAATACGTGTGTATACCCGCCAAAATAGTCGAGCAAGTGTATCACACGGCGTAGACGGACGCAAAGATTCCTCCCCACGTGGCGACGCACGACCAAATAACTAACAAGACGCTTCTCCGCTCCCACGCGAGTCTCCGCCAATCTATTGCTGCCACGCGGCGAAAGGAGGGCTCCAAGGAGTAATATATAGATTTCTCCTCAACCCAGGGCGACAGAAACGGCTGAAAATGGCGCGAAGAGGAGCCAAAAGGCATGTCCGGGGTCAAACGACCCCTCCGGGGCACGATCCGACCGGAGGAGGGGGCCGCGGCCACCCCGCGGGGTCGGCGGGGGCCGGCTAACCCCGCCGGCCTCCCAGTGGGGTCAGCCGACCCCGCCCGGGGGGCGGTTGACCTCGCGGGGGTGCCAGCGGGGTCGCGCGACCCCGCCGGGTCCCGCGGGTCCGCCCCCCTGTCTCCCCCATTAAAAAAAAGAAAAGAAAGAAAAAAAAAGAAGTAGAGGGGTCAAAAAAACTTTTTGCTATCCCACCTTGACAGAAAAAGGGGTTTTTGCACTCCACCTTGACAGAACCGGAACATTTCCCCACGTTTTTGTCAACCTGGGTCTCTCGCCTTCTATAAATAGACCCCCAAGGGTCCAAGTGGAGACAACTACGCACGAGAGATCAAGGAGAAGAAGACCGCCAGCACAAGGAATTATTTTGTTTGTTTGGCCTGTGAGGGGTAAGTCCCCGGGCCTTATGGATATACCCCTAGGGGGTGTTGTTTGTAATTTCGCCCCTCAGCGGGCCATGTTTGTAATTATGCCCCTCAGCCGGCCATGTTTGTAAGTTTTTACGTCATGGGATGACTAAGTTATGTGGTTCTGTCCTTATAATGACGGAGTTACAAAAATGCCCTCCCCAGGACCGTAAGAGTCAAAAATCCTGTTATTTGCAGTTATACCCTGCAACTTTTGTAATTCGGGCTACGCCCCTGTCTCCCGCGTTAGCGCGGATCTTTGTACAGTCGACAACTTGCCGACAACCCTTGTACCCATTTGGGCTATAAATGTATCCAGTGTGCCTTACAAATTTTCTTTGTATGTCAATCGGGGAAAATTATAAGAAAACCCTTTCGACTTGTGGGAATTGCATTTATACCCTTCCTTCGGCTAAGTTGACACGTGTGAGTCTTCCATGAAGCCCCTTGTCATTCTTTTGGTCCGAGAACATTGTCAGCTCAGTCCGACACTTGGGTGCCACCTCAGCTTGGATCCACCTAGGGTTTGATAAAATTATCAAAATACCCCTGTGATCCGAAAATGGCCTAGTAGCCCTCGAAACCATCCAGAAATGGCCTCAATGCCTTGGAGAGTCGGGGACCCTATCATACTTTATTTTCAACCTTGAAATCTCAGGAATATCTTTGCTTTGGTAAAATTATCAAAATACCCCTGAGTTGGTAAAATTACCAAAATACTCTCGGGGTCTAGAAAATCTCCCGCTACTTCAAAAATGTCTACGGCTTACGCATATTTGCGTCTTTACTCTTAAATCTTAGGATTTTGTTTAGACTTAAC
This sequence comes from Amorphophallus konjac, assembly GCA_022559845.1. Lineage (NCBI taxonomy): Eukaryota > Viridiplantae > Streptophyta > Magnoliopsida > Alismatales > Araceae > Amorphophallus > Amorphophallus konjac. The sequence continues at coordinate 169,372,437 of CM040129.1, read as the reverse complement.
CCTAACCCTATTAACTTGTTGGTGGGAAATGAGTGGTTATGGAGAGTCTCTTGAGTGAGCCTGCCCTCTACATTAGATCCTAAAAAGAGGACTTTGACTTTGACAGTCAAACAAAGGTGTTCGGACGTTAGACCGATGTAAATCAACACTGACTACGGTCAGTGGGGAGAGGTCTAGCATTCGAACCCAAATCGTCTGATATTATGCGCACCCACGGAATAAACCTCTATACATAGGGGGAATGTTTCTTTTCAAAAAGAACATTTATTTTTTATTTTATCTACGATGAAAAAATTCCGTGTTCCACGGACTGGCACGCCCGGTGGGACTTTTCCCGCCTTTCTTCTTTCTGTCAAAGTCAGTCCCCAAAAACCTTCTTCAAGATTCTGATTGCCCCTCTTCGTCTTACAGGACGGAAAGAGGAGGGCACATCTCTCTGCTCGCTTCAGAGCTCTTCGTGCATCCGCACATTTCTTCATTCGTGCTATGCACCACCACCACCACCAGCAACAGCAGCGATGGCCGCCGTCACCTACGGCCTCGAGATCATCGCGAACCACGCCAGGTTCGGATACCTGGCAACTCCAATCGTCTTCGGCGACTTCGCACTGGTCGTCGGTTCGCTCTTCTTCCTGGACGTTGTACCCGTGGTCGAGGGCAGCTCAGCCGCGCCTGCGACGGCCACTATCGAGGGTGTCAGGCCCTCGGCCTCGTCAACTGGCCGGGTCCGCTCGGCCAATAAGACAACTACTGAGGGTGTCAGGCCCTCCGCTTCATCAACTGGCCGGGTCTGCCCGGTCAACAAGACAACCGTCGGGGGTGTCAGACCCTCTACTACAGCTGTCGGCCGGGGTCCTCCAATTAACTCTTCAACTGTTACGGGTGTCAAGTCCTTCATCCCGACAATCATCCGAGCTTCCTCGACTGCCATGTTAACGGCCGAAGGTGTCAGGCCTTCTGCCCCAACTGTTGGCCGAGTTTTCTCGGTCAATCAAGTCACCGCTGGCGTCGCTCCTGTTCAACGGGAGTAGCACCGTCGCCGTAATGGCACCAAATCTACGGCGGCCACCCTCAGAGGTACTGCCCCTATTCAACGGGGGCAGCGTCGTCGCCACAACGACGTCGCGCCTACGGCGGACGTCACTAAGGCTGCTCCTGCTCAACGGGGGCAACGTCGTAGCCGCAAAGGCGCAAAGCCTACAGCGGCCGCATCCTGCTCCGGCAAGACCGTGCTTGTCGGAGATTTTCGCATTTGGCTCGATGGGGGCGAGCCGATTCTGCCTAGGGACCGACACGTCCCGACTGTTTCTACCTCCAACCGCTTCGAGCTCCTTCGGCAAGTCCGGGAAGACGGAGCGAAAAAGAAGAAGCCCGCCGTACCAGCGGCAAATCAGGGTCCAGTACGAAGGCCCGAACCACCCGCTCCCCGACCGCGGTCAGGGAGCAACCCAATTGAGGAGGGTCAGCTCCACTTGAAGAAGATATGGGTCACCAAAGAGGAGGCTCGGATTATAAGGCGCGCGAGGGCGGAGGAGCCCTTTCGCACATCGGATCTGCAACGTATGCAGAGTTCGACAAGCACTGAGGCCTTAGCCTCTCCGAGGTCTACAAATCAGCCCCTGCGGGGGCAAAAGCGCCGAGGAGTCGGCAAGAATGTGCGGCCGACCTCCCCGTGGGTCAGTTCCACGCACACAGAGGAGGATTGTTCCCCTCAAGCTTCTACATCCCGAGTTTCTGTCTTCGACAGACTAGGGATGCCGTCCAAGTCGGATCGACAACCACCCAGAAAGAAGCGGGTGGTTCAGGTGACTAATGACGCTGTCAAAGTGTTCACCTGTTATGCCATCTCCGGCGACAAGCAGCCGGAGGACATTTCGGGCGACCCGAACTAGCCTCTTTAATACTCGAGGAGGTCAAGATCCGGGTCCCGGGGCCTGGCGCAAACACAACAGGCGCTGGCCACTGGTACATCTCAGCCGGAGCTGGCGCGGCAAGAAGAGCGACAGGAGGACGTCCATAGTGTCGACGGGGACATCCACCCCCGGCATGGGGAAGAACTGGGGGAAGAGACACACACTCCCGCGTTGGAAGAGCTCCGACGCGAGAACCAAGAACTCAAGAATCTCTTACATGCGCTATTGCGTGAAAAGGAGGTTCCTGTCCAACCTCAGGCGGCTCCCGCTGGAGTAGAACTCCAGCCTTCCCCCATTCCGGTCGCGGCCAACGCCTCCGTCACCCCTGCAAAATTGCCATTGACAGTGGACTTCGAAGTCCCACAGCATGAAGTCAATGCGCGATCGTCTGCTACTCCTGCTGCAGAGAGCCTCATGGCGCAGAAGCAGATGATCAAGCGTATTGTGGAGGCAAAGTTTGCCCAACATGGTGAGGGTGTGGCTACCGTTGATTTGTACAGCCTGCCTTGCCCTCTCCACCATCAATTCAAAAAGCTTCCATCAGATTGCCTAAAGGCCCCGAAGCTTCAGAAGTTCAACGGGTAGGGCTCTCCACATGAACACTTGGCCTACTACATGACGGCCATGGGTAAATTGGAACTGGAGGAGGCACGGTACTTTGCCACGTCATTGACTGGCACCGCCTTCCAGTGGTATTCCAGGCTAAAGCCTAATTCTGTTGCTGATTGGGCGGATATGCAGAAGAAGTTCGTCGACCGTTTCTAGATGGTCGAATGCAAAATCTCCCTGGCGGAGCTCTGTACTCTCCGGTAGAAGAAAGGTGAAACAACGTTGGACTTCTTCAAGCGATGGAGGGACGTCAGCATGCGCTGCGATAATCCTCTGACGCCCGAAGACGCGATCACCATCTGCCACAGGGGTCTCTCGGCAGAAGTCAGTGAAAAGCTTCTGGGCCCAAACATCAGAAGCTTCGACCAGCTCAACACGGTGGTGGCGGAGATTGAGATGTTCTTCGCTGATCACCCTGCACAAGCCTCTGCAAAAGGCAAATCCTCCAAAGATCGTTTGGCTAGCGGCAAGGAGGTAAATGCTGTCGACTTCTCCCCGACTAATGGAGAAAAGGGGGAAGAAAAATCAAAAGGCAACGACAAAAAGCCTGATGCCAAGGCGAGCGCTTCTCGGTTGGCGGAGCACATGAAGACGCCTTATTCCTTCAGGAAGGAGCATACCAAAATGCTCTTTGATCTCTGCATGAAAGAGCAGCTCATCACCCTACCGGATCCGCGGAAGCCCTCAGAGGTGGACAAAACAGCTGATCCTATATATTGTGTGTATCATCGAAGGTTGGGTCATACCATCGGGGATTGCTATCTCTTCAAGAATATAGCAGAAGAGCTCATTCAAAAGGGCTTGGTAAATATCTTGGGCCATGCAGTTGACCCACTGCAGCTGCATGCTTGGAGTCGATCGAACCGGTCGGCTAACGTGCTCCACATGGTGGCGATGGCTTCGAGCTCCAACGCCTCCGAGGCCGGGCCTTCAAATCAGCAGTCCAACATTGGTCTTGGAGCCGCCCCTCCCTCACTCCCTGAGTGTTTGGCATTGCGGAGGATTATCCGAAAAATCCGGTGGGAAGTTTGGCAATTGCAACTGGAACAGAGGCGTCTGCTGCAGTTCCTAGAGAGCATAGATCATCAACTGGCCACCTTCCCCTTCGGCCCATTTGCCAGGGGGTTGGCTCCAACCCATATACGGGAGGCAGGTGTACCGCCTGCTGGTTCGGCTCCGCTCAGGGGTTGGCTCCCTGAGCAATCTTCAGATTCATCTGAGGGCGACGAGGACTCAGAAGACGAGGAGCATACACCCGAAGGCGAGCAGCTCGAGAAGTTATACTCATTCTCTTGGGAGAAGACCCCAAACATCTTCTTCGTTGTTGCACCCGAAAATTATCTTGAATTAAATCAAGGAATTGTTGTTATGCAACGTTCGACGAGAAGCACGACGTATCGTCAACACCGTCGGGCTACGGAGTATCTCCGTAATTCAGGGTCTCTCGACCCGACAATATTATGGTCGACGTCACAGCAAGAAGATTCGCGAGGAAGATTCGTGCGGATACCGGTCAGAGTAGCCGAGCAAGTGTATCACACGGCACAGACGGGCGCAAAGGTTCCTCCCTATACGGCGACGAACGGCCAAACAAACAAACAATACTCCTTCCACCGACGCGATGCTGCTACGCGGCGAAGGAGCGATCTCCACGAGATATATAGCTCCACCACGGCTCTTCTCCAACCCGGGACGACGAAAACGGAGCGAAACGGAGCGAAGAGGAACCAAAAAGCACGCCCGGGGGTCAAACGACCCCTCCCGGGTCAAAAGGGAGGCCGCGGCCCGCTGGGACCCCGCTGGGTCGCGTGACCCCGCCGGGTGGCCCACCCGCGGGGTCGCGCGACCCCGCCGGGTCGCGCCCATCCCGGGGTCGCGCGACCCCGCCGGGTCGCGCCCATCCCGGGGCCGCGCGACCCCGCCCGGGTCCGCCCCCACTTCCGGGATCCGGGCTTAAAAAAAAAAAGAATTAAAATTTTTTTTAACCCTCTCAGAGGGGTTATTTGGCCCTTTTTGGTGGCCAGAGGGGTCAAAATGGTTTTTTGCCACCCCACCTTGACAAAATCGGGGCAACTTCACTCATTTGACCCCTCTGGGCCCTCCCGCCTTCTATAAATAGACCCCCAAGGGTCCAAGTGGAGGCCATCTACACATAGAGAGGAAGTACTACGTACGAAGAGCAGCTGCGCAAGAAGACTTGTTCTGTTTGTTTTGACCCGCGTGGGGTAAGTCCCCGGGTCTTGTATTTATGCCCCTACGGGGTATATTTACACTCATACCCCTCAGCGGGCCATGGTTGTAATTATGCCCCTCGGCGGGCCATGTTTGTAAGTCTTTATGTTTCGGGACGACTAAGTCACGTGGTTCTGTTCTTATAATGGCGGAATTACAAAAATGTCCTCCCCGGGATCGTAAAAGACCCAAGTCCTATAATTTGCAGTTATACCTTGCAACTTTTGTAATTGGGGCTACGCCCCTATCTCTCGCTCCAACGCGGACCTTTGTACAGTCGACAACTCGCTGACAACCCTTGTACTCATTGGAATTATAAAAGCACTCAGCATGCTCTGTCTATCTCCTTTATGAAAAATTATGAGAAACCCCCGACTTCTGGAAATTGCACATATACCCCTCTTCGGTCAAATTGACAGATGTGTGCCTTCTATGAAGTCTCTTGTCATTCCTTCGGTCGGAAGTGTTGTCAGCTCAGTCCAGCACTCGGGTATCATCTCAAACCTAGGTCTAGGGTCTGGTAAAATTACCAAAATACCCCTGTGACCTAAAAATGGCCTCAGAGCCCTTGAAACCCTCCAGAAACGGCTTCCATGCCTTGGGGAGTCAGGAACCCGATCTACTTCCACTCTAGCCCAGAAGTTTCAGAAATACCCCTGGCTTGATAAAATTACCGAAATACCCTCGGGGTCCAGAAATCTCTCTACTTCTAAAACGCCTACGACTTTTGTATCCTTGCATCCCTACTCTGAAATCCTAGGGTTTTGTCCAGACTTAACCCTAACCTAGTCAATGTGTTGGTGGTGAGCGAATGGAGAGCTCCCCGAGCGAGAGTGCCCTTAACATTCGAGCCTATAGAGAGGAGTTTGGGGATTTCCTTGACAGTTAAACAAAGGTGTTCGGACGTTAGGCCGATGTAAACCAACACTGACTACGGTCAGTGGGGAGAGGTCCAGCACTCGAACCCAAATCGTCTGATACGATGCGCACACACGGAATCACCCTCTATACTTAGGGGGGGATGTTTCTTTTCAAGAAGAACTAAAATCTACATTTTATCTACGATAAAAGTCGTTTAGATTTTTTCCGTGTCTCACAGACTGGCACGCCCGGTGGGACTTTCCCGCCTTTCTTCTTTCTGTCAAAGAAAGCCTCTAAACCTTTTTTAAGGTTCTGATTTCCCTCCTCTTCCTTTTACAGGACGGGAAGAGGAGGGTATACGTCTCTCTACTCATCTGAGAGCTAATCTGCGCTTCTGCGCCGTTCTCTGTTCGTGCTACGCACCACCACCAACACCAGCAAGCAGTGATGGCAGCCGTCACCTACGGCCCCCAGGTCATTACTAGCCATGCCAGGTTCGGATACCTGGCAACCCCGATTGTCTTCGGTGACTTCCCAGCGGTCGTCGGCTCGCCCTTCTTCTTGGGCGTGGTGCCAGTGGCTGAAGTCAGTTCAGCCGCCCTTGCAGGACCAACCATTGAGGGTGTTAGGTCCTCAACCTCAACTGCTGGTCTAGTCCACTCGACTAAGAAGACTACTGTCGGGGGTGTCAGGCCCCTGGCTCCAGCAACTGGCCGAGTCCTCCCGGTCAAGAAGACAACTACTGAGGGTGTCAGGCCCTCCGCTCCATTAGTCGGCCGGGTTCGCCCGGTCAGCAAGATTATTGTCGGAGATGTCAGGCCCTCGGCTCCATCAGTTGGCCGGGATCGTTCGGCCCAGAAGACTACAGAGGGCGTCAGGCCTTCCGCTTCAGCTGATCGGGTTCGCCCGGTCGAGAAGACAACCGTCGGGGGTGTTAGGCCCTCGGCCCCAGCAGCTGGCCGTGTCAGTCCGGTCCACAAGCCGACTATTGAGGGCGTCAAGCTCTCCGCTACAATTGGTCGAGTCTACTCGGCCAACAAGCCAACTTCTGAGGGTGCCAGACCCTCTATTGCAGCAGCCGGCCGGCTTCGTCCGGCCAACTCTTCACAAACCAAGGGTGTCAGGCCCTCTGTCTCAGCAAACGACCGAGTTTTCTCGGTCAACCAGATTACTGTCGGTGCTGCTCCTGCTCAACGGGGGCAACGCCGTCGCCGTAACGGCCCCAACTCCAACGCCCCTGCTCAGAGGTACCGCCCCTGCTCAACGGGGGCAACGCAGCCGCCGTCAGGATGACGCCATGCCTATGGCGGGCGCCACCACCGCCGCCCCTGCCCAACGGGGGCAACGTCGTAGCCGCAAGGGTACAAAGCCCGAAGCGGCTGTCTCTCGCTCCGGCAAGACTGTAATTGTCGGAGACATCCGCATCCGGCTCGATGGAGGCGAGCCAATCGTGCCACGGGATCGTCATGTCCCGACCATTCCTACCTCCAACCGCTTCGAGCTCCTCCGGCAAGTTCGGGAGGACGGAGCGAAGAAGAAGCCTGCCGTACCGACGACAGTTCAAGGTCCCTTACAGCGACCTAAGCCACGAGTTACCCGGTCAAGGACAGGGGGCAACAAAGTGGAGGAGCGTCAGCTCCATCTGAAGAAGATCTGGGTCACAAGGAGGAGGCCCGAATCATAAGGCGCGCGAGGGCGGAGGAGCCCTTCCACATGTCGGAGCTTCAGCGAATGCGGAGTCCGCCAAGCACTGAGGCCTCGACGTCTGTGGGATTTACATCTCAACCCCTACGGGGGCAAAAGCGCCGAGGAGTCGACAAGAAGGTGCGGCCGACCTCCCCGTGGGCTAGTTCCACGCACACGGAGGAGGATCGCTCCCCTCAAGCACCTACATCCCGAGTGTCTGTCTTTGACAGACTTGGGAGGCCGCCCAAGTCGGAGCGACAATCGCCCAAGAAAAAGCGGGTGGTCCAGGTGACCGATGACACCGTCAAAGTGTTCACATGTTACGCCACCTCCGGTGACAAACAACCCGAAGGCACCTCGGGGGAACTCAATAGTCTCTTCAATACTCGAGGAGGTCAAGGTCCGGGTCCCGGGGCCTGGCACAAACACAACAAGCGCCGGCTGCCGGTACATCTCAACTCGAGCCGGCACGGCAAGAAGAGCGCCAGGAAGACGTCCACAGTGTTGATGAGGACAGTCACTCCCGGCACGAAGAAGAGCAAGGGGAAGAGCCACGGGCCCCCACATTGGAAGAACTTCGACGGGAGAACCTAGAGCTCAAGAACCTGCTACAGTCGCTCTTGCGCGAAAATGAGGTTCCTGTCCCGCCTCAGGCGGCACCAACTGGAATGGATCAGCAGCCTTTCCCATTCCAGCAGCAGCCAATGCCTCTGTCACCGCTGCAAGACTTCCAATGGCGGTGGACTTCGAAGTCCCACAACATGAAGCCAATGCGCGGTCATTTGCTACTCCTGCCGCAGAAAGCCTCATGGCGCAGAAGCAAATGATTGAACGCATTGTAGAGGCGAAGTTTGCTCAACATGGGGAGGGAGTGGCCACCGTTGATTTGTACAGTGTGCCTTATCCCCTCCACCATCAATTCAAGAAGCTTCTGCCTGATTGCCCTAAAGCCCCGAAGCTCCAGAAGTTCAACGGGCAGGGCTCTCGCATGAACACCTGGCCTATTACATGACGGCCATGGGTGAATTAGCCCTGGAAGAGGCATATTTGCTGCGGTATTTCGCCACGTCCTTGACTGGCACCGCCTTCCAGTGGTATTCAAAGTTAAAGCCCAACTCAGTATCTGATTGGGCTGATATGCAGAAGAAGTTTGTCGACCGCTTCCAAATGGTCGAATGCAAAGTCTCCCTAGCAGAGCTTTATTCCCTTCGACAGAAGAAGGGTGAAACTGCATTGGATTTCATCAAGCGATGGAGGGACGTCAGCATGCGCTGCGATAACCCTCCGACGCCTGAAGATGCGATCACCATCTGCCGCAGGGGTCTCTTGGCAGAAGTCAGTGAAAAGCTTATGGGCTCCAATATCAGAAGCTTTGATCAGTTGAATACAGTGGTCGCGGAGATTGAAATGTTCTTCGCTGATCATCCTACACAAGCTTTGCCAAAGGCAAATCTCTAAAGACCGTCTGGCTAGCGGTAAGGAGGTGAATGCCGTGGACTTCTCCCCGACGAATGGAGATAAAGGGGAAGGAAAGTCCAAAGGAAAGGGCAAGAAGTCTGATGACAAGGCAAGCGCGTCTCGGTTGGCGGAGAACATGAAGACGCCGTATTCCTTCAGGAAAGAGCATACTAAAATGCTCTTTGATCTATGCATGAAAGAGCAGCTCATCACCCTGCCGGATCCACGGAAGCCCGCGGAGGTGGATAAAACTGACGATCCTACCTATTGTGTGTATCACCGGAGGTTGGGTCATACCATCGGGGATTGCTATGTCTTCAAAAACATTGTAGAAGAGCTCATTCAAAAAGGTTTGGTAAACATGCTGGGCCATGCAGTCGACCCACCACAGCCGCATGCTTGGGGTCGATCGAATCGGTCGGCTAACATCGTCCACATGGTGGCGATGGTTTCGAGCTCCAACGCCTCCGAGGCCGGGCCTTCAAATCAGCAGTCCCATACCGGCCCGGGGGCCGCCCCTTCTTCATTCCTGAATGTCTAGCACTACGGAGAGCCATTCGGAAAATCCGAGGGGAAATCCGGCAGTTGCAACTGGAACAGAGGCGCCTGCTGCAGTTCTTGGAGAGCATTGATGAGCAGTTGGCCACTTTCCCCTTTGGCCCATTTGCCAGGGGGTTAGCTCCAGCCCACATACGGGAGACATGTGTATCACCTACCGGCCGGGCTCCGCTCACGGGTTGGCTCTCTGAAGAGTCCTCAGATTCATCTGAAGACGAGGAGGACTCACTTGAAGGCGAGGAGGCTCCACTTCAGGTCGAGCTCCCAGAGTAGTTATACTCCTTCCCTTGCGAGAAGACTCCAAACATCTTCTTCGCTTGCCAGCGGGCTGGACTCATAGGCCCGTCACCCATGGAGCAGACACTAGGTGTCGCCTTTCATGAGGGCTATTGCCCATATCATGAAGTTGTTGGCCATATTATCCACAACTGTGAGCCGTTCAAGGACCTCGCCGAGGACCTATTCAGGCGAGGGAAGGTCAGTATGGGCGAATTCCTAGTCGACCCACTGCAGCCGCATACACAGAGGAATCTTCATTTCTTCGTCAATGTTATTCACGTTGCAGCAGCCTTCCAGTTCCCCGAGTCACAGGAGGAGGGAGTCAGTTCCCAATCGCCCAAGTCCACACTATGGTATCCAGGGTGGCGACCATCTCATCAGTGTTCTTTTCCTAAGGAAGACACTGAGAAGATTTTTGACAAACTTCTGGAGGATGGTTGGGTACTGACACATGACCCGCCGTCTTATTACAATGAGACGGTCAAGAGTCACCCCCGCTATTGCAAGTATCATGCAAGGGTGTCTCACCCTACGCGGCAATGCCCAGAGGTTCAGGACTTCATCGAAGCCCTCATCCAGAGAGGGGTTGTCGATATTCAGGGGAACTCCATGACAATGTTGCGTCTTGCAGAGGCCGCCAGGGAGACTCTCCAGCAGACTCGACGAGAAACTGAAGCTTTCTCCCGATTAGCCCGACCAAGTGAGCCGGCGGAAAATGATGAATTTCCATTACTCACTAAAGGCAAGGCCACCTATAAAGGGCCTAAGGTCCAGAACCTAGGACGCCAAGCCGTGGGAGAGAGTCCCAGGGTCCTTCCCAGGTTGAGTCCGCCTGGTATCATCATAAGAGAGAACTCTCGGCCAGACAACAAAGGCAAGCCAAGGCGTCAGAGCCTTCAGCCAAAGCTCTTGCCAAGTCAGCAAGGCCATTAGTCGTGGAGAGGACTCAACCTCTTGAGCCCGCGAAGGCCCCAGTTAAAGCTTCTGTCAAGCTGGCGCAACCGCCAATTGTGGAAAGGCCTCAGCAGCTCAAGCAAGCCAAGCCACCAGCCCAAGCAAAGTCGGTGGAACTAGAAAGCCCCCAGAGGCTCCACTGTGGACTGGCAGAGTTCCAGGAGTTGCCACCGGAAATAATTGCTCAGGCAATCAATGCCACCTTCCAGCCTCAGCCAGAGGAGGCCAATTGGACCAAGGTTGCCCCAGAAAGAGCCGTGGCGCTAAGGCTCCAAAGGAGCCAGCTCGGAGCAGAAAGCAAAATGCCGGGGGCAAACAAGTCCCACCTCCGAAAGCAAACTCCCTCTTCTTCTCAAGAGGCGGCCCACCAAAAGAAGCAGAGAAGAACCGTAGAAGAATTTGAAGAGGAGGTTGAAGAAGCAAGCCGAGCAAGCAGCTGCTATGGAGGCTCCTAAGGAGCCAACTCCTCTACAAAGACTTCAAAAACTCATAGATGAGCTAGAGGAGTACACTCTCTCTCGTCCTACCAGGATCGTCACTCTGGACGAATATATTCCTTGGGACAAGCTTGGGCGAAAAGTCCGGCTCCTTCAATGGCTCCGGGAAATGGCCCACCGTCTTGAAAAAGGCGAAGACTTTCCAATCCCAGAGGAGCTCTCATTATTCTATAAAGATGAGGAGCTCACTGTCGAGATGCTCGAGGAAATATTGCAAGAGCTCTCTTGCAATATGGTGGCGATTCCGCCACCTGACAACATTTACTGTCCCGCGGCTGATAGCACTGGAGGCAAGGCTCCTATGGTAACATATCAGCGTCGCTCGGCAAGAAATGGCCGGGGACATGGCCGAGGTCGTGGCCGAGGACGTGGACGTGAAGGTCCCCTGACTCTGGACCGGGTCATAATATTCAGAGGGGAGAAGTCGGGTCCTGTCCCAGAAACCCAAGTTCGGGGAATCCCTTTCATCCTCAGCCCTTCAGAGGGTTCAGGCTCCATTTCAACGGCTAAGCCGGGTGGCGTCCCTTTTTCAATCACATCCTCTGATGAAGAAGAGGAGCCAGCCAAGTCGCCAAAGTGCGAGAAGGCATCAGAGCAGGCCGGCCCCTCCAACAGGGTCGAGCTCGCAAGCCCAACAGGTCCTTCTAATGAAGACCAGCATGATGGGCCTTTGCCATCTCCGGAGGAGTCTTTGGCTCTGCTATTCCAGAAGATGCGGAAGGCCAGAATGACGAGCATCGCCCTTCTAAGCGAGAGAAGCCTCGCCAGGCGCCGAAGACTCTGGCGGAGATCATCCCGCCATTCGACAAGACCCGTGCTCGGCAGACCGCAAAATCATTCATCATATGAAGCGGTTCCCAACAAATGTCACCATCTGGGAGGCCATCGCCTGGAGCAAAGATCTCAGAGAGGCTCTTGTCAAGATACTTCAAGACCCGGAGGCATATGAAGCCCATGTTGCAGAGTTGCAAGCTCAGGCATATGAGGCACTCACAGCCAACATTTCCTTCACAGACAAAGACATGTTGCTGTCCTCTCCGTGTCACAATCGCCCCTTATATATGAAGGGGACGATCAATGGGCATGACTGTGAATCGCATCCTGGTTGACGCCGGAGCAGCCGTCAACATCATGCTTTGAAGACTTTCAAGTCTCTATACTTGCCACCTTATTTACAAAAGGTGACCTATGTCAAGATCTCGGGATTCAATCAGGGTTCCGAGGAGGCGCTTGGTCGGGTTGTGGTCAAACTAGCCTTGGGCGATTTTGTCACCCAAGCGACATTTTATATCATCAACTCCGACACATCTTACAAGATGCTGCTTGGGAGGCCCTGGCTCCACGAGAATTGGGTCGTTCCTTCAACTCTGCACCAGTGCATTAAATATGCCAAGGAAGGGGAGCAACATACGGTCTTCGCAGATCAAGCCCCGTTCCACCCTAATGAGTGCCATCTGGCCGATGCTTCACTATATTTTGGGAAGCCCACTTTAGCAATCCCCGAGCCTATAAAGACAAAGGGAAGCAAAAGGTGACCATGAAGTTGAGGAAGGGCAGCTCTTCACTGTCAACCAAGACATGGTAAGCTGCATAGGCTGAGCCTCAGTGCCGCCTCCAAGCCAACTCAACCAGAAGGCGGAATGTTGACTTTGAAGCCAACCTTATCAGCTGAGTCATTGACGGAGTATCTCCTTACCGCCTAAGTGCCTCAACTCTCGTCCCAACGGGAAGAGTATGAGGTGGAACAATTGAAGACCTTCACAGTCTCCTATCAACGGAGAAGGAGAAGCAACAAGGGCAAGGGGAACAAGCCGATCATCTTTTATAAAGGTGACCTAGTCCCACCGTGCCCTCCTGAAGATGACTTCGGCTGGGATACTCCGCCGATGTGGCGCCAGAGCCAGTTCAGGAGATGGATGATATGCCTAAATACATCAAGGAAATGTGTAAAAAGCAGCACATCCCGCAGGCCCTGGACCCTGCGCGGGCAGCATATTTCCACCAGTTATGGAATCCTCCGCAAGTCTGCGGGCAGCCTCCTTTTTCCCGCAAAGATACGCGAGGACTCGGCTATGACCAGGAGACGGACTTCGAGGTCCATTTTGCAGTCAATGCCATAGGGCTACTGCCTCCCCCTAACGGGCAAGCTGAAGTTGAGCCCAACATTGATGACTCTGTAAGGGAGTCCGGTGATGTGTCTATGACACCCTCACCTTCATCAGGAGTCGAAAATGATCACCCTTCAGAGGGAAGAGTAGCCCAGCCTGCTAACCGTCGGCAAGATGAGGCCAGTCCTTTGACTTCAAGCCACGAGCAAAAGAGCTTCGAAGAATTTGATGTCTATGAAGCCAACACTGACGATGAGGGAGACTTCGTCGACCTCCAACCAGCTCCATCGGAGCTTGAAGACGGTGGCCAAGCAACTGTGGACGAGTTGATTGAGATCAATCTCGGAAGCAAAAGCGATTATCGTCCCACCTTCATAAGTGCTCTCCTCAGCGAGAAAGAAAGGCAGTCGTATCGACAGCTCTTAGAAGAGTTCAGGGATTGTTTCGCCTGGATTTACAAAGAAATACCCGGGCTCGACCCTTCTGTGGCTGAACATGAGCTGGCAATACTTTCGACAGTCAAGCCAGTCAAGCAAGCCCAAAGGCGTATGCGCCACGAGCTGGAGCTGAAGGTCAATGCTGAGGTGGACAAGATGCTCAACGTCGACTTCATAGAGCCCTGCACGTACCCTGTGTGGCTCGCCAATACAGTCCCCGTCAAGAAGAAGAACGGTCAAGTCCGAGTCTACATCGACTTTAGGGATTTGAACAAAGCCTGCCCGAAGGACGACTTCCCTGTCCCAATTACTGAGACAATGGTTGATATGACCACTGGTCACGAAGCCTTATCCTTCATGGACGGATCGTCGGGCTATAATCAAATCCGCATGGCCGTCAAAGACAAAGACCATACGGCTTTCCGGTCTCCTAAGGGGATCTTCAATTATAAAAGGATGCCGTTTGGTCTGAAGAATGCCGGTGCAACCTACCAAAGGGCAATGACCAAGATCTTCGACGAGATGCTACATGACCTTATCGAATGCTATGTCGATGATCTGGTCGTCAAGAAAAAAAAGCGGGAGGATCACTTAGCTGATCTGCGTCGAGTCTTTGAAAGGCTTCGACAGTACCAGCTCAAGATGAACCCAATGAAGTGCGCCTTCAGCGTCTCCAACGGCAAATTCATTGGCTTCATCGTCAGGTATCGGGGCATAGAAATCGACCCTGATAAAATCAAGGCCATACGAGGACTACCTCCGCCCAAGAACTTGACAGAGCTCAGATCTCTTCAAGGAAAACTCGCTTATATTAGGCGATTCATTTCTAATCTTTCAGGAAGATGCCTACCTTTCGGCAGACTGATGAAGAAAGGGGCACCCTTCATATGAGACGAAGACTGTCAGAAGGCCTTCGACCAAATCAAGGAGTACCTGCTGACTCCTCCTGTCTTAGGGGCACCTGTCAGAGGGAAGCCCCTTATCTTATATATTGCTGTCATGGAGGCCTCCTTGGGGGCTCTGCTAGCCCAGATCAATGAAGAGGGCAAAGAGTAGCCGTTGTACTACCTCAGCCGAAAGCTTATCGGGCCTGAGCACCGGTACGCGCCCATGGAAAAGGTGTGCTTAGCTTTGGTGTTTGCTGTCAAGAAGCTCAGGCACTACCTTCTAGCTCACCGGGTGGACCTCATCTCAAAATGTGATCCACTCAAGTTTCTGCGTAGCCAGCCTGTCCTCTCTGGTAGGCTTGGTAAATGGGCACTTATCCTCATGGAGTTCGACATCACCTTCGTCCCACGCAAAGCGATCAAAGGACAAGGAATGACGGAGTTCTTAGTGGCGCACCCTGTGCCAGAAGATTCGCCACTCAACTTCGAGCTACCCGATGAAGAGGTGCTGGTGCCTTCTCAAGAAGTTGGGGAGCATTTCGAAAAAGTCCCACCACAGATGGAGCCGGGTGTCCTCACCCTTGACCTCCCATACTGGGAGTTATATTTTGATGGTGCCTCTCGGACGATCAAAAGGGCCGGCGGCCTCGTAGATTATGTCTCAGGCGCGGGGGTAGTCTTTGTGTCCCCACAAGGCGGCATCCTCCATAACTCTTGCGCTCTCATGAAGTCCCTGACTAATAATGAGGCCGAATATGAAGTATTGATCATTGGGCTTCAACTGGCACTAGAGATGGACATCAAGTGCATTAAAGTCTACGGAGATTCTCAGCTCGTCGTTCGACAAGTCCTGGGTGTCTATGACGTCCGGAAGAAAGAGCTCGTCCCCTACCATGCAGCCGTCACGAGGCTCAAGGAAAATTTTTACCTATTTGAAATAGGTCATGTCCCCAGAGGCAGCAACTCCCAGCCTGATGCATTGGCAAAATTAGCAGCAGCTTTAAAACTCCCGCCTGAGGGAGAATTAAATATCACAGTCAAACACCGAAGGCTCATGCCAAGTGTGCTCGACGAAGAATCCGGCCTCACTATTTACGTGGTCGACAACTTCCAAGAGGAGAATGCTCCCGAAGAAGAAGATTGGCGTGAGCCGATCATAAAAATAAAGAACGGTTGGCTCTCTCCTGATCGGGTTCAGAGGGTGCAACTGCTACGCAGGACGACATCCTACCAGCTGATTGACGGTCTGCTCTTCAGGCTCGTCCATGAAAAGGACCGATCGGTCCTCCTACGCTGCCTTTCATCCAAGGAAGCAAAGACCGTCATGCACGAGGTCCACTCCGGGTTGTGCGGCGCGCACCAAGCAGGATCCAAGATGAAGAATAGCATCGAGCTCAAGGGGTTCTATTGGCCCACCATGTACGAAGATTGCAACCAATATGCTCGTACATGTCATCAATGCCAAGCATTTGGGTCAGTCCCTCGGCGGCCGCCCAATCCGCTCCATCCAACAGCGCCTACTTGGCCATTTGCGGAGTGGGGCATGGACATTGTGGGACCATTCCCACCATCGTCCCAGGGGCACAAGTTCATATTGGCTGTCACTGATTATTTCTCCCGATGGGCGGAAGCCGTCCCACTACGGGAAGTTACAGGAGAGATAGTTGCCCGCTTTGTGAGGCACTACATTATATACAGATTCGGCACCCCTAGCCGGATTATATCTGACAATGGGACGCCATTCAAGAACAAGACTTTTTATGTTTTGGCGGCCAAATTCCATATTGATTGGAGGACGTCATCAGTCTACAACCCCCAAGCCAACGGGTTGGCCGAGGCCTTCAACAAAACCCTCTGCAAGTTGCTGTCCAAGATAGTAGGTGGCCGCAAGCGGGATTGGGGCGAGAAGGTCCTTGAAGCCCTATGGGCCTACCGGACCATTTACAAAACCCCCACGGGTTGCTCCCCATTCTCTTTGGTCTATGGAGCCGAAGCGGTGGTCCCTGTGGAGATCGAGCTAGCATCTTACCGCGTTGCTGTGCACGCCGGATTGCCAGGCCAAGACCAATCTGAAATTGAAAGAAGGCTCGAGGAATTGTCCGACCTTGAAGGTCAAAGACTCAAAACCTACAAGCACTTACAAGTGTATCAAGCCCGCATGACACGTGCCTATGATAAGCTAGTCAAGCAAAGGGCGTTCAAGAAAGGTGACCTCGTCATGATTAAGGAAAATGAGGTTCTCGCGGGAAAATCCAGCGGCAAACTCCAGCCTAATTGGCGTGGGCCTTACGTCATCCAGAAGGTCTACGAAGGAAGGGCTTATACGGTCCTTGACCACAAGCGGGATAATCCCTTCCCTCCTCTCAACGGCAAGTATATGAAACTCTACCATGCGCCACCGCAAGAGTTTCTACAACAGTCCTCACAGGATAGTACCTCTCTTCAGTGAAGGTTCAAAAAAAAAATGGGGTTAAAAATACTGATACCCCAGCGGACTTAGTCAGCCTTCAACGGTTGGCTGAGGGCAAAAAGGCCATAGACCCGGTCGAGGTGAAAACCCGAAAGGGTGCCTCGGGCAAAAATGGGGAACCTCTCGGTGTGAAAACCTGCAAGGGCGCACCGGAAAAAGCTAAAGGGGGCCAGCCTCGGCGAAAACCCGAAAGGGCAGTGAGGTTGGTAATGTGAAAAAAAAGGAGAAAGAAAAAAATCCTCTCTGCTTATTTTAAGGGTGGCCCTAAGTTAATGACTCCACCCCATCTCGACCAAAACATCATATTGATGTCATGGCTACGCCTTATATGTCATCCCGTGGCACCTAATCTCCACCGACGTTCTGACATTGTCATACTCTGTCCCATCGGGCTCGGCCTATGCATGCTCCTTTCGGGCAGCCGACCCGTTCCGCCTATCGGCTTCGAGGTTCAGCTCATGTGTCTCTTCTGAGCAGTTAAACCCGCACACTCTCCTGTCCCACTGGAATTGGCCTCAGTATGCTCTCTCGGGCTGCTAACCTATCATGCCTTTTGGCTCACTTTTCCTTCTGGGATTGGTCTCAGTATGCCATCTCGGGCTGCCAACCCACCATGCCTTCGGCTCACCTTTCCTTTGGAATTGGCCTCAGTATGCTCTCTTGGGCTGCCAATCCATCATGCCTTCTGGCAGATGTCCCATCGGGAACGGCCTCAGTATGCCCTCTCGGGCTGCCATCATCATGCCTTTCGGCTCATCTAACCTTCTTGGGATTGGTCTCAGTATGCCCTCTCAGGCCAACCCATCATGCCTTTCGGCTCATCTTTCCTCCTGGAATTGGCTTCAGTATGCTCTCTCGGGCTGCCAATCCATCATGTTTTCTGGCACATGTCCCACCGGGTCTGGTCTACGCATGCTCTCTCGGGCTGTCAACCCACCTACTCGCCTATCGGCTTTCGAGTTTGACTCTCACGTCCCACTAGGGCTGTCAAACCTATCTTTGTCCCATTAGGTATGGCCTCAGTATGCCCTCTCGGGCTGCCAACCCACCTTGCCTATCGGTTTTCGGATTTGACTCTCACGTCCCACTAGGGCTGTCAAATCCACCCCTTTTCTTCTGGGTCTGGCCTCTGCATGCCCCTTTCGGGCTGTCAACCCATCTCGCCTCCTGGCTTCAGACTTGACTCATGTATCCCACCGGGATCGCCAAGTCTATTCTTTTGTCCCCACGGGTTTGGCCTCAGCATGCCCTCTCAGGCTGCCAACCCATCCCGCCTATCGGCCTCCAAGTTTAACCCGCATGTCCCTTTTGGACTGTTAAACCTCCCCTTTTGTTGTCCCAACTGGGTTTGGCACATGCACACCTCTCTTGGGTTGCCAACCCGTTCAACTTTCGGTTTTGGATTTGGCGAATTACGTCCCACTAGGGTTGTCAAATCCACCCACTTTGTCCCACCTCTACGGCACACACGTCCCTACGGGAGTGCCACTTTCTCCTTGCCTTCCGGCATTATAGGACCAAAAAAAAAAAATAGGGTTAAAAATATTGAGGCTCCAGCGGACTTGGTTGTTTTTGTTAGAAGAGCAATCAAGGGCAAAAAGGCTTTCACCCGGCTAAGGTGAAAACCCGAAAGGGCGCTTTAGGTAAAAATGGGTATCCCTCAGTGTGAAAATCCGAAAGGGCGCACTGGAAAAAGCTAAAGGGGGCCAGTCCTGACGAAAAACCCGAAAGGGCGGTAGGGCTGGTAAAGTGATAAAAAAATATATATGCAAAAAAAAGAGATACGTGCAAGAGGATGGAAGCAAAAAAACAGCTATGCTAAGCTCTATCTTTCATTCACTAATGTCATCAAGGGAGCCCGAGACAAGCCCTCGGGGGTAGCTCAAACAAAAACGGGGCGTGAGAGCCCTATGTACAAGAAAGTGCCAGAGCTCGTCAACCACTGCGCTCGTCTCTCCGCAACTCAGCAAGGCAAGTCTCCCTCTGGAAGATCTCCCGAAGCTCATCAGATCGGCGACGGCAGGTCTCCACCTTTGCCTGGACAACACGATCCTCCTCGGCAGCCTCCTGGAGCTCTCTCTGTAGCTCCTCCACTCGGAGAGAGATCCTCCAGTTATCCCCCTCGAAGCTCGCAAGGTGGAGGTCGGTCTCTGCCTGGGCCGCTCGAAGCTCACGTAGCTGCCCCTCCTACTCCTGGATCTGTAACTGGGCTCTCTGTCTCTTCTTCTGTGCAAGATGGAGGCGAGCGAACTCGCTCCATAAGTCTTCCAGCTTCGCGGCCCATGCATCCCGGGGAAGACTCAGTTCGTGGTAGCTCCTAGTGAACACCTCCATATCAACCCTCAAAGCCTCTACGGAGGGCAGTGGATCAGCCTGGATCAACTGATCAAGACCCTGCAGGAGCTGGTCAGCCATAGCAGCATGCAACGCCGTCCCAAGTGCAGGGGCGTCGGGCCACTCAACTCCAAGAGCTGGGAAGTCTACTGGTACCCCTGGGGCTCCCTTCTCAGAAGCTGCAAAGAAAGGAGGTGGGATGAGTGCTGGTTCACAGTCAAATGGACATGCACGAATCACTATAAAAAGGCACAACAAAGTCATATACCTGATGCTGCCGCAGACTCTTGCCCTTTCTCAACAGTCGAGGAAGAATCAGTAACAGAAGCTGAGCCTGGTTCACCAGGCAGGACGTTTGTGTCCCCATCCTCTGCAATTAAGCGATAACATGTAAGTGCTTATCTATAAAGTGGCACACACAAGATGTCAAAGTCCAGAGGACAGCTGTGTACCTGTCTCAATGGCAGCCCCTTCTTCAGCTATGCTAGGAAGGGCAGACTCTGTATCAGGAGCCCCTTTGGAGCAAGATTGCTCAGTCTCAGAAGTTAGCCCTATCTCTTGAACCTCCTCTCGCGGGGAGGCCTCAGCTATCGGCTCTGCAGAGAAGGAAGCTACATGGCAAAAACAGGAGAGGGGTCAGTGTCACAAACAAAATACATATATCATTTGCTGTGTTCGTTGTCAGAAGCGAGCAATACCTGCAGCATGGGTGTCTACTGGTGGGCACTCTCCCTTGGAGTCTGCAGGCCCTCTAGTGCATCCTGAGAAGCTTCCCTTGCTGGAGCTATCTCATCAGGGTGGGATGAGCCTTCTTCAACGACCTGGCCTGTCACTGTCCATGTAGCAAGTGCATTAATCAGCTGGGCAAAAACAGATGCAAAATGGCAAAGAGGTCTATCATTAGCCTCTAACGCCTCTTACCTGAAGGATCAGCTATGCCGTCCTCAGCCATGCCGTCCTCACCAATATCAACATCGGAGGAGTCCACTGGCGTAGGATCTCTCGGTGCTGTGGTGTCAACACCTGCCACCTCCATGGCCTCGGTGCCCGTCGAGGCACTGCCGCCTGTCAGAAGGTCCACGAATGAGCCAGATTCCAGAAGTTGTGAGAACTCCTCCATGGATCTGGCTAAGTCCACTCCTGTGAGACAAACAATTATATGAGTCAAGCAAATCTTTATAAGAATGACTCTTAGAATGTATGCCGCTGCAATTACCTCCGGCATCTTTTAATTCTCTTTCTTCTGGAGAGTCACTCTCACTGGATGAAGAACTGGAGGTCGTAGTGCTGGAAGTAGGGCTCGAGTTCCCGTCAGGCAGTGTCTGTGGCGGCAGGACTCCCACCCTTAGCAGTGGATCGACTCCCAGAAGCGGATCCGGCCCCGGAGGAAGAGCCGACATCACCTCCTGCTGACGGGCCAGGTGGAATAATCTCATGAACCCCTGCACAGCCAGCAAAACACTAAGGGTTTATTGTTGTTCAAATCTTCATGTATCAATGGAGAAAACAAGGCTGAGCACGCTACCTGAAGCCTGACCTCCTGTGGTCTGGTCCCTGCTGTAAGAGGCGAGGGAGAGTTGGCCGTCACCGGCATATAGTCGTCTGACATCAACTCTTTGAAGCTGAAAGTAATGTCCGGCACGGATTCATCCAGTGGCATGTCATCTCCCGCTGGAGGGGGAGAGAAGCTCATATCAGCCCTAGCCTCCGGGGGAGCTGCATTTAATGAAGCAAGCATGTGTTTATAACACTACATGTATGCTCAGAAATGACCAGTATCTGGGGGAGCTACTTACTGGACACAACCTCAACTCTAGGGGTTTCAACCTCAAGCCGAGGACGGGATGCTGACCTCACATCCCCCTCCTCGGGAACCTCGGCCCGGGGTCTCTTGGTGGCAGCAGAACCCCTCCCAATCTCAGCATCAGGAGGATCCCTCAGTGGTGTAGCACCGGCTACCATAACAGTCCCACCTGCAAGTGTCACGGGAATATGTAAATGCATGTCCCATAATATAAATATACATGTGTATATTAAAGTCAGGAAGGACAAGAATTACCTGTAGCCGCTATGGGCTCCTCCGGCTTTAATACTATCTGCTCGGGCTTCACTCGGAGGGAGCGTGCAACTGCCTTTACAACCTCATAAATGGCAAGTGGAGTCGTTGCCAACTCGAGACCAGAAAGATACTCCAGGGGACCTGCACAGCCCACTGCGTTGATCACATGGGCCCTTCACCCTGCAAAGGTACTGCCTCCCAGTGCTCCGTCAGGTATCGGCTGGGACAACTGGAACTTTTTCCTCACCCCGCAAGATGTCTGCAAATCCTCCCACCAAGAATAGGCCTTTGAGGGGCCTGAGGCTACGCCTGTGGTGGAGGAAGAAGGGACTTCGAGAGCCGACGCCGTCCTGCTCTTCAAGGGCTTCAAAGTCCCATTATACTGGCTCCTGTCAACAGTGGGTGTCCAGCCTTTTGCTCGCCATCGCTCTTCAATGTCACTCACAATTCGGGCAATCCCCGAAAAATGAGACCTGAGGAAAGCCGGGTCGACACACAAAGGAGGCAGATCCTCCCGCCCCAAACGCTGCTCCTCAGCAGTACGAATGGCATCTCGGCGCTCCCGGAAGAGGTTGCTGGCTTTGAACCACCAGTGAGCATAATAAATGTCGAAGTAGCCTCTGCGCTCCTGCTCTGGGACCGGGTACCTGGCCCTGCTTCGCGGCAAAGGAAATCCTGCGAAGCTGCCGCGACCAAGTCTATGTCCCTGTGCCTGTATAACCGGAGGGGCAAAGAAAACTCTCCACTGGAGGGGATAGTCTGATCATACCCAAAGTTCCTGGAGAACCGATGTGGGTAGTAAGGCTCAAGTATCGCCGTGCTGGAGCGTCGATATACAAGAACACCGGGTTAGATGCTGACGACCCACTCGGCTAAGCCCTGCGAGGAAGGTAAAGCATGGGTGGAAACCCGGCTGACGACAGCGTCTCCCTCCTGCCTGGCAAAGGGGCGGTGAAGGTACGAGAAGTAGTCAAGGGCTATGCCCTCTCCCCTCTTCACCGGAACAAAAGATAAGGCCCGCCTGGCCCCTACTAGCTGTGCCACTGGATCCTGGGATGGCTGCCCGGCAAACCAGAAAATCAACGGTGCTGTTGGATTCTCAACCGGAGTTCTCCTGGATAACTTTGGAAACAGTAGCCCTGCCCAAGCACTCAAATAATGAGTGGGCAGCAATATGCCTTTCTCCCGTGGCGATGAGTGGGAAGACAAAGCCCCAAGCGAATGAAAGATATTCGCCAAGGTTGCTGGTGCGATGGCGAGTCTCTGTCCACAGGCGAGCATGCAGGTTGGATAGATCACCTCCACCCGCAAGACCCCCTCCTCTCCATGAGGGACTACAAAACTGGGAAAGCCAATATGCTAGATAGGCTGCCAGATAAGTAACAGGATGCAACCCCCGTGAATTCCATCTTTGTGTCGGCGCAGGCAGGTGGTGGGGATGCGGAGGAACGTCCACTCTGACCTCTCGGTACTCATCCCAGGTGGTGCCGGACTGTGCAAACTCCTCATGGAAACAGTAAGGGCCGCTGTAGAAGTGGCTCACCCAGGCATTCAGTGTCACCCGCGGTGTGCGTGGGGGCCGATCCGTGCCTACTCGGGCTAGGTCCCTCCAGGTCTTCGTCAAGAACCTGAAGCAATAGGGCAGAGTATAGTGTCCTGCCCCGTCAGTGGAGCTGAGGTGCAAGTCATCGGGCGATAGCTCCTCGTAAGGCCTCCCGCAGATCGGAAGACCAGAAATCCTCTGGAAAGCCCAGAGGTCCAGGGAAGTCTCCCCGCCAGCTGTGACGAAAGTGTTCCACCGGCGACTGAATCTTTCCACCAGAGCCTATAACAGGCTAGTGTGACAAGGATAGGAGTGCATGGCGGCGGTCACTGCATGGCGGATCCCCACCCTGTCCAACAAAGACCGGTGAACCAGCAGAATGCCCCAGAGCCACTCTGTCGCGCCCCGGTGATAGCTGTGAGAAGAAATGACCGACCACTTCTTATACCAGGTGGGAGTCTTCAAAGTCAAAACCCTCTCCAACATGCAATCATGGATGTACTCTTCCTGTGCAAAGCTAACTTCGGTGGGTGCCAGAAAGAGGCCATCTATAACCTGGTCCACGGCTTTGTGCTGTCCATGCAAATGCCAAGCCGCTGGAGACATCGGTGTAGCTCGGACGGTGAAACTCTCATGCCGCTGAAAAGAGCTCAAACTCTGTCTGTCCGGGTACTGTCGCTGCCGAGTAAAACCCTCCGGGTAACTCGGATATGTCAGGGAGCACAACCCCTGCATGCCATCCCTCCCCGCTAGTATCGCTCGCTCAAGGCGACGTCTCTCCTTTGGAAGTGACGGATCATCGGCCTCCATGCCGACGAAAGCAAAACCCTGGAGAAAACTGTAGAGGTGGCGGTCCAGGGGATAGTGACGAGGGTAGCCTCCGGTGCGGTCATATGTGTAAAGACCACCCTGCCTCGCGATCCGAGACACGTCCACAAGACCTTCAGCTGCTCCAGCACTCTCTGTTGGGCCCTCAGCGACCCATGAATAGCCAAGGTCTAGCTGGTTGACATTGCCATCGTCAATGGTACGGGGAGGGAAAGGCGGCATCCGCCGGTCGGTACGCTCAACCCCGCAGTCGTCAGTGCCCCTAGCACGGGACCTCCTCGACCGACTCCCACTCCCGCTGCTACGAGCCATGGCTGAAAGCACAAAGAGGAGAAATAAAAAAATGGAGAAGCGTCATGCTAAAGTATTTTTAGACAGCAATACAACCATTCAATGCAGTCTAAAAAGTTGCAACGGCTACGCCGACATTGTTAAATTCCTTCAAAGGGCACGGGCCATCCGCCCCCGCCTCCGGCCGTGACGGACGTCTCGTGGGGGGCATTTGTTGCACCCGGAAATTGTCTTGAATTAAATCAAGGAATTCTTGCTATGCAACGTTCGACGAGAAGCACGACGTATCGTCAACACCGTCGGGCTACGGAGTATCTCCGTAATTCAGGATCTCTCGACCTGACAATATTATGGTCGACGTCACAGCAAGAAGATTGGCGATGAAGATTCGTGCGCATACCGGTCAGAGTAGCCGAGCAAGTGTATCACACAGCACAGACGGGCGCAAATGTTCCTCCCTATGCGGCGACAAACGGCCAAACAAACAAACAATACTCCTTCCACGGACGCGATGCTGCTACGCGGCGAAGGAGCGATCTCCACGAGATATATAGCTTCACCACGGCTCTTCTCCAACCCGGGACGACGAAAACGGAGCGAAACGGCGCGAAGAGGAGCCAAAAAGTACGCCCGGGGGTTAAACGACCCCTCCCGGGTCAAAAGGGAGGCCGCGGCCCCGCTGGGACCCAGCGGGGTTGCGCGACCCCGCCAGGTCGCGCCCATCCCGGGGCCGTGCGACCCCGCCCGGGTCCGCCCCCACCTCCGGGATCCGGGCTTCAAAAAAAAAGAATTAAAAAAAAAGTTTTTTAACCCCCTCAGAGGGGTCATTTGGCCCTTTTTGGTGGTCAGAGGGGTCAAAATGACTTTTTGCCACCCCACCTTGACAGAATCGGGGCAAATTCACTCATTTGACCCCTCTGGGCCCTCCCGCCTTCTATAAATAGACCCCAAGGGTCCAAGTGGAGGAGATCTACACACAGAGAGGAAGTACTACGTACGAAGCGCACCTGCTCAAGAAGACTTGTTCTGTTTGTTTTGGCCCGCGTGGGGTAAGTCCCCGGGTCTTGTATTTATGCCCCTACGGGATATATTTACACTTATACCCCTCAGCGGGCCATGGTTGTAATTATGCCCCTTGGCGGGCCATGTTTGTAAGTCTTTATGTTCCGGGACGACTAAGTCACGTGGTTCTGTCTTTATAATGGCGGAATTACAAAAATGTCATCCCCGAGATCGTAAAAGACCCAAGTCCTGTAATTTGCAGTTATACCCTGCAACTTTTGTAATTGGGGCTACGCCTCTATCTCCCGCTCCAACGCGGACCTTTGTACAGTCGACAATTCACCGACAACCCTTGTACTCATTGGAATTATAAAAGCACTCAGCATGCTCTGTCTATCTCCTTTATTAAAAATTATGAGAAAACCCCCGACTCCTGAAAATTGCACATATACCCCTCCTTCGGCAAAATTGACAGATGTGTGCCTTCTATGAAGCCCCTTGTCATTCCTTCGGTCCGGAAGTGTTGTTAGCTCAGTCCAGCACTCGGGTATCATCTCAAACTTAGGTTTAAGGTCTGGTAAAATTACCAAAATACCCCTGTGACCTAAAAATGGCCTCAGAGCCCTTGAAACCCTCCAGAAACGGCTTCCATGTCTCTCCAGCCCAGAAGTTTCAGAAATATCCCTGGCTTGATAAAATTGCCAAAATACCCCGCGTGGTCCAGAAATCTCTCTACTTCTAAAACGCCTACGGCTTTTGCATCCTTGCATCCCTACTCTGAAATCCTAGGGTTTTGCCCAGACTTAACCCTAACCTAGTCAATGTGTTGGTGGTGAACGAATGGAGAGCTCCCCGAGCGAGAGTGCCCTTAACATCCGAGCCTATAGAGAGGAGTTTGGGGATTTCCTTGACAGTTAAACAAAGGTATTCGGACGTTAGGCCGATGTAAACCAACACTGACTACGGTTAGTGGGGAGAGGTCCAACATTCGAACCCAAATCGTCTGATACGATGCGCACACACGGAATCATCCTCTATACTTAGGGGGGGATGTTTCTTTTCAAGAAGAACAAAAATCTATATTTTATCTACGATAAAAGTCGTTTAGATTTTTTCCGTGTCTCACATTCGCATGCCAGCGGGCGGGACTGATTAGTCCGTCACCCATGGAGCAGACACCAGGTGCTGCGTTTCATCAGGGCTATTGCCCCTACCATGAGGTGATAGGCCATATCATCCATAACTGTGAACCGTTCAAGGACCTTGCTGGGGACTTAATCAGGCGGGGAAAGGTTAACATGGGTGAATTCCTGGTCAATCCACCGCAACCGCACGCACGGGAGAATCTTCACTTCTCCGTCAACGTCATACATGTTGCAGCCACTTTCCAATTCCCGGAGCCACGAGAGGAAGGAGTCAGTTCCCGGGGAGCCAGTTCCCAGCCACATAAATTCACACTGTGGTACCCATGGTGGCGACTTTCTTATCAGTGTTCTTTCCCTAAGGAGAACACTGAGAAAATCTTTGACAAGCTCCTGGAAGATGGTCGGGTGATGACACAAAATCCGCCGTCCTACTATAACGAGCCGGCCAAGAGTCACCCCCGATATTGCAAGTACCATGCCAGGGTGTCTCATCCCACCCGGCAATGTCCAGAAGTGCAAGATTGCATTGAAGTCCTCATCCAAAGAGTGGAGATCCATGCGCAGGGGAACTCTATGACAATGCGGCGTCTTGAAGAGGCCGTCAAGAAGAGTCTCTAACAAGCTCGACAAGAGGCTAAGACTTTTTCTCAATTAGCTCGACCGAGTGAGTCTATGGGCAGCGACAAACCTCAACTAGACCCCAAAGGCAAGGCTACGTGCGAGGGGCCTAAGGCCCAGAGGCCAAGAAACCTAGCCGTGGGAGAAGGCTCCAACCCTCTCTCTGGGGCTAGTCAACCCGGCATCGTCATAAGGTGAAATCCTCCGCCAAACGACAAAGGCAAGGCGAAGGTGAGGGAGTCTCAGGCCAAAGCTCCTGTCAAGCCAGCAAGGCCGCCAATTGCAGAAGGGCCTCGACATCTTGAGCTCGCGAAGGCGCCAGTCAAAGCAAAGTTGGTGGAACTACAAAGCCCCCAAGGGCCCCACTGTGGACTGGCAGAGTTCCAGGAGTTGCCTCCTGAAATAATTGCTCAGGCAATCAATGCCACCTTCCAGGTTCAGCCGGAGGAGACCAACTGGACTAAGGTCGCCCCCAAAAAGAGCCGCGGCATTAAGGCTCCTAAGGAGCCAGTTCGGAGCAAAAAGTAAAATTCTTGGGGCAAACAAGGCCCACCTCCAAAGCAAAGTCCCCTTCCTTCTCAAGAGGCGGCGCGCCAAAAGAAGCAAGAGAAGAATCGCAGGAAGAATTTGAAGAGGAGGTTGAAGAAACAAGCTGAGCAAGCGGCAGCTATGGAGGCTCCTAAGGAGCCAACTCCTCTGCAAAGGCTACAAAAGCTCATAGATGAGCTGGAGGAGTACACTCCCCCTCATCCCACCAGGGTTGTCACTCTAGACAAATACATTCCCTAGGACAAGTTTGGGCGTAAAGCCCGACTTCTTCAATGGCTCCGAGATATGGCTCACCGTCTCGAAGAGGGTGAGGAGTTTCTAATCCCGGAGGAGCTCTCCTTATTCTACAAAGATGAGGAGCTCACTATCGAGATGCTCGAGGAAATGCTGCAAGAGCTCTCCTGCAATATGGTGGCGATTCCGCCGCCCGACAACATTAACTCTCCTGCGGTTGATAGCACTGGAGGCAAGGCTCCTATGGCAACATATCAACGTCGCTCGGCGAGAAATAGCCGAGGTCGTAGCCGAGGACGAGGACGTGAAGGTCCCCTGACTCTCGACCGGGTCATAATATTCAGAGGGGAGAAGCCGGGTCCTGTCCCAGAAACCCAAGTTCGGGGAATCCCTTTTATCCTCAGACCCTCAGAGGGTTCAGGCCCCGTCTCAGCGGCTAAATCGGGTGGCGTCCCTTTTACAATCACCTCCTCCGATGAAGAAGAGGAGCCAGTCAAGTCGCCAGTGTGCGAGAAGGCGTCAGAGCAGGCCGGCTCCTCCAACAGGGTCGAGCCCACGAGCCCGGCCGGTCCTTCTAATGAAGACCAGCATGATGGGCCTTTGCCACCTCCAGTGGACTCTTTGGCTCCGCTGTTCCAAGAAAATGCGGAAGGCCAGAGTGGGGAGGAGCGCCCTTCTAAACGGGAGAAGTCTCGCCAGGCGCCGAAGACTCTGGCGGAAATCATCCCGCCATTTGACAAGACCCGTGTTCGGGCGGACCGCAAAATCATTCATCATATGAAGCGGTTTCCAACAAATGTTACCATTTGGGAAGCCATCGCCTGGAGCAAGGACCTCAGGGAGGCTTTTGTCAAAATACTCCAAGACCCAGAGGCCTATGAAGCCCATGTTACAGAGTTGCAAGTCCAGGCATATGAGGCACTCACAGCCAACATTTCTTTCACGGACAAAGACATGTTGCTGTCCTCTCCGTGCCACAATCGCCCCTTATATATGAGGGGGACGATCAATGGGCATGACGTGAATCACATTTTGGTCGACGCTGGAGCGGCCATCAACATCATGCCTTTGAAGACTTTTAAGTCTCTATATCTGGCACATTACTTACAAAAGGTGACCGCCGTCAAGATTTCAGAACTCAATCAGAACTCTGAAGAGGCACTCGGTCGGGTTGAAGTCAAGCTAGCCTTGGGCGATTTCGTCACCCAAGCGACGTTCTACATCATCAACGCCGACACATCTTATAAAGTACTGCTTGGGAGGGCTTGGCTCCACGAGAATTGGGTTGTCTCGTCAACTCTGCACCAGTGCATTACATTTGCCAAAGGAGGGGAGCAACATACGGTCTTCGCGGATCAAGCTCCGTTCCACCCCAATGAGTGCCACTTGGCCGATGCTTCCCTATATTTTGGGAAGCCCACTTTAGCAATCCCTGAACCTGTAAAAGACAAAGGGAAGCAAAAAGTGGATCTTGAAGTCGAGGAAGGACAGTTGTTCACTGTCAACCAAGACATGGTAAAACTGCACAGGCTAAGCCTCCAGGCCGCCTCCAAGCCGACTCAGCCGGAGAGGCGAAGTGTTGACTTTGAAGCCAACCTCATCAACCGGGTCATTGACGGGAGTATCTTCTTACCGCCTAAGTGCCTTCAACTCTCGTCCCAACGGGAAGAGTATGAGGTGGAGCAGTTGAAAACCTTCACAGTCTCCTATCAACGGAGAAGGAGACGCAACAAGGGAAAGGGGGACAAGTCGATCATCTTTTACAAAGGTGACTTAGTCTCACCGGGCCCTCCTGAAGATGACTTCGGCTGGGATACTCCCGCCGATGTGGCGCCAGAGTCAGTCCAGGAGATGGACGATGTGCCGAAATACATCAAGGAAATGTGTAAAAAGCAGCACATCCCGCAGGCTCTGGACCCCGCACGAGCGGCATATTTCCATCAGTTGTGGAACCCTCCGCAGGTCCGTGGGTAGTCTCCCTTCTCCCGCAAAGACACGCGGGGACTCGGCTACGACCAGGAGAGGGACTTTGAGGTCCACTATGCAGTCAACACCATAGGGCTGCTATCCCCCCCTCACGGGCAGACGGAAGTTGAGCCCGGGATCGGCGACTCTATAAGGGAGTCCGGTGAGGTGTCAATGACACCATCACCTTCACCGGGAGTCAACAATGACCACCCTTCAGAGGGAAGAGCAACTCAGCCTGCTAACTATCAGCAAGACGAAGCAAGCCCTTCGACTTCAAGCCACGAGCAAGAGTGCTTCGAAGAATTTGAAGTCTACCAGACAAACACTGATGATGAGGGAGACTTCGTCGACCTCCAGCCAGCTCCACCGGAGCTTGAAGACGGTGGTCAAGCAACTGTGGACGAGTTGATCGAGATCAATCTCGGAAGCAAAGATGACCATCGTCCCACCTTCATAAGTGCTCTCCTCAGCGAGAAAGAAAGGCATACCTGCCCTAGTCTGTCACGGCCTCCTCCTTAGTGACCCATATTTTCTTCATGCGGAACTGGCGCTCCTCCACCGGGTTGCCCCTAGACTTGGCTTTAGAAACTTTGGCATTGGGTTGGCGCATTTGCCCCCGGTTTGCTACCGGTGCACCGGATTTCTTCAAGGCCACTTTGTCTCCCTGAATGTGCCGGAGAAGCTCAAAGCGGTTGGAGAGAACGGTTGGGACGTGTTTGTCCCGAGGCATGATCGGCTCGCCTTCATCGAGCCGCACGCCCAAGTTTCCGACAATGACCGTCTTGCTAGAGTGAGAGATGACCGCTGCGGGCTTCCTGTCTCTGCGGCTATTGCGATGGCCCCGTTGAGCAGGAGCGGAGTTGATGGTGATGTGGTTGACCGAGAACATTCGACCAGTGGTGGATTAGGGGTCGGTGTCCTCAACAGGTGTTGGCGGGCCGACTTCTCTGCGACCACATGAACTACTTCCAAGAAGGCGAGTTGATGACCGTTGGAAAGTCTCCAAACACTAGCGGGGTCGCCAGGTATTTGAACCTGGCATGGTTTGCAATGACTTGTAGCCCATTTGTGACAGCTACTATTGCTTGGTTGTTGTTGTTTGCTGGCCGCTTGGTGCAACACAAGCACCCTCCTTTTCCTCTCCTGTAAAAAGGAAAAGGGCATCACTACCTTAATAAAGGTGTGGATCTTCTTTGGCAGAAAAAAGAAAGGTGCGAAACGTCTCATCGGACGTGGTAGTCTGTTTGCTACATATGAATTAACAGATAAAATAAATTAAATAAATGGTGTTGATTATTCAAAGAAAAAAATTAGTTATTTAGTGTCCATTGATTGAACATTTATACACATTTGTTAGCCATTTAGATGGCATGTGCAATGTTAATCCTGCAAGTTAGGTTTATCAGACGATTTAGGGTTTGGGTACTGAACTTATCTCCACTGATTGCAATCACTGTTTATTTACATCGGCATAAAGTCTGAATATCTTTGTTTAACTTCTAAAGAAATCGTTAACCTTCACAACACCAATTATGATATTGAGAGCATATTTGTAATTGCAACAACAAAGACTTTCGAAGGGATGAGGATCTTTATGTAATTTGGTTTAAGGGTAGGGTAGACATGTAAGGATAGGAATGGGTTTATAATTTAAGTGAAAAATTAGGCACTGACTGAGGCCGCATTCTCAATTTAGCACTATTTAGGGGGGTTTAATTGTAATTTGGTATGACTAGAGGTATATTTGCAGTTTGGTATTGGCTAGGGTTTGGTTGTAATTTGGTATTGGCCAGGGTTTGGTTGTAGTTTGGTATTGGCTAAAGTTGAATTATAATTTAATGTGGACTTTTCATTCCGGTTGATCAATTTGGAACTTATCTTCATCAGACTTTCGGATCTTCGCCGGAGAATTAATTTTGGACTTCATCGCAACTAAGCTGTTGGATCGTCGAGATGATCACTGTCTGACCGTTGGATGAAGGCTGTGAGTTGATCTCTGTGAGGCGAGGACATACGCACAAGACACCCACATGTGGAAGGGATGTTTACACAGTTTACCAAAAAAAGTTTAGGGTATTTTTTTAAACCTTGGCTATTTTTATAAAATATAAGCCGTTCTAGCAATTACAAGACTTTATAGGATTTTTCTGTAAAATACATGACTTTTTCGATAAATTGTAAACTTCATATGATTTCTCTGTAAAATTGTTGGAGTTTATTTACAATTTTTGAAAATTACAAGACATTTATGCAATTTATAACATTGTAGGGGTTTCCTTGTGATTTCAAGGGTATTTTCATAATTTTTGATTAATTCAGAAAATTACATGATTTTTCCCATAAATACAAGAAATTACATTAAAAAAACATAAGGACATGACTACCATCACAAGGGTATTTTTACAAGCATATTATTAAGCACAAAATATAAAGGCACAAGTCTTCACTGAGAGTTTTGAGTTTACTTCCTAGTCCATGTGTGTGTGTGGGCCCCTTAGGGGGTTATTTATGGGCCAAATAAGTTTCACCGGACTGGATAAGGGGTTTTGGGGATTACTCGGGCTGGATGGGCTCCCTCGGGAGCTTACCCGGACTGGGTAAGCACCCGTGGGTGGCTCCCCAGCCATGTCAAGCCGCAAGTCCCCTATTGGGCCCTGACAAGGCCGCACGGGCCCCGCCCCGGGTGGACCAGATGCGAGCGGCTTGTCCCGACCGGATAGGTTTCCTGTGAGAGGCTATTTAGCTCGGACAATCCCCACGGGCCTGTTCGGTTTGGGTGGGCTCCCGCGGAGCCTTACCTTGACTGGGTAGGCTCATGCGGGAGCTTACCCGGGCTGGGTGGCCCTGTGAGGGTGGATGGGGGGCCGGCCCTATAAATAGGCCCATTTTTTTGTTTTTTTATTTCATTTTTTTTGTGCTTGCACATGGGGTGGAAAGCAACGTCTCCGGGATTTGTGCTTTTGTGCTTTGGTTTCTTGCGTTGTTTGCGTCGGGAGACACCGTCCTTGAAAGATTTCTTCCTGCTCGAGCCCGGACAACTTATGAGTCATAATAATAAATTTCTTCGAGTATCTGCTCGTTGCAAAAATATTTTATTTCATGTCGTCTTTCCGACAAGGGTTCTTGGGGGCCCAGTATTTGACCCCGTCTCATGACGGCTTCGGCTTTTCACCATTTCTTGGCCATCATTCGACGAATTTAATTTTATTTGTCTCGATGTATTCGAGATAAATGATGGGTTCAACATGGCTTTACGTTGATGCACAATGATTCTTGAGATCTGGTGCTTACACAACATTGAACTTTTTGGTTATCGAGGCTTTCAACGTTTGCCATATCATATTTTGGCTTCGCCTAGGGGGGGGGGTCGGAGAGAAGAGATCTCGGTTAAATCTTGAGAGATCAGGACAATGCAAAAATAGATGTGCACTTATATGTATGATAAGAATCAAGGAATGTTGTATTGGACCAAGACATTTTCTTAGAAGGCCGAAGAGAAGAGATCTCAAAGAGATGACGAATGGTGGCCAAAAATCGTAATGATTGTATACTCCTTAGAAAATGCCATTTAGCTATTCAATACACTTAAATTAACACAATATTATAAGAACAATACAAAAGCTTATTTACACAAACAAGAATTGTATTTTTGGATCTCGGTTCTATCTCAACATATTAGAGATCCGCCACCATTTTCATATCTTCATCCTCTTCTTCCTCTTCCTTTTTCTCTCCTCCTCCTTTATCCTACTCTATCTCTCACTTGTTCTAGATCTCAATAGAGATTCTTCTTGGAATCCTTACGGAGACAGATCTCGAAGAGATTTCAAAGATCTCATATGAGATGGCAAACCATGAAGGATATCACTTGCTTGGGAGGATAGAACACTTGTGAGTGTGGGCTGACAGCCTGACACTCACCATTTGATCCTGTGATTGGTTCGCACATGCAATGTGTCCTCCTTGAGGGTGAGTATTATTGTGGAATGGGGCATGGGAAACATGGTCAGATGCACACAACATTACCTATACATTCATGCATGCACACACATCATCCTCTAACATTTCATTTGCATGTTGACTCAATTATACAGAATAATGAAGGGTTATGTTCCCATGGGGATTGGGTCCTACAGTAATGTACCCTGTGGTTGTTCATGAGGCCATGGGTCCCATACTGCTGAGTCAACAGGCATCATGTGCATGATGGGGGGTCCAGATTAAATGATATTTTCCTGACCCTCGGGTAGAAAGTGTGGCCTGAGGGTTTTACCAGACCTGCCCACATCACAGCTAAGAGACATCAGAAGAAAAAAAAGGAAAAAGAGGGGTTATGACTGCTGATCTTTACTCATGTTTAATTTGTATTTGTTCATCTCCTATGGTTGTCTATTGTATCTCAATTCTAAAAAGATCTCTTTTTTTGTTTAATTTTGCCATCCGGTTACATCTGTTATTTTGTTGTTGAAGACTTGAATTGTAGTGTTTCATAAGTATGCTTGCTGGCTTTTGAAAGTTTATTCTGTTTTGTGATTTGAATGAAGGGATTTTTAGTTTTTATGCCCTATAATATTTTATATTTATGGATTAGCCCCTCCAATCCAGATAATGCTTTATAACTTCTTAAAATGTCAAGTTATTTAGTAAAATGCACTATATCATTATGAAAAAGGCCCTCATGTATTTACAAAAAAAAAGCACCCAAAAAGGATGTTTAACAAATAAATTTGTGATTGTAAGGGCTTATAAATAAATATCTATATTTTAGGGAGTAATCCGTAAACATGAAATACTATAGGAGTCAAAAGCTAAAAATTCCTTGAAAGAAATGCATACATTGCTATAAGCAAGAGCTTCACCTTATCTTGTATGCATTATTTTGTCTGTACTATTCTTTCAAAATGTGGTGCAATTATGGAGATGATGGTTTCCTTGTTAGGTACTATGGAGGATGGGCAGCACCCAACATTTACTTTTTAGGGTTTTCCGGGGTTATCAAGTTTGGCAATATTCGTATTGGTGGACTATCTGGAATATACAATGTACGGCATTATAATCTAGGTTTGTCACTTGATTCATGTAGGGACGCCTATGTCTCTCTCTACAAGGCATTTTTAATTTTCTTCTGCTTTCCTACTTTGTCGATTCTCAACCCCATCTAAGTGTGTATATATATATATATATATATATATATGAGGGCAAGTCCCTGTTCTTACGTTGCTTAATGCGGTTTTAATCTACTTTGCTACTGTCTAATTTGCTTTCATTAAACAGTTATTTTGTGAATTGAGTAGTGAGTGAGAGATTCTGAAGCATGATGTGTGACATTTTACATGTTGCATTGTTAGTTTCTTCATAGAAACTCATCATGTTTCAGCTCACCTTCCAAAAAAACACATCATGTTTCAACTCTTTATATGTTATGGCTTATTATTATGCATTTTCATTATAAATTTCATACTAGATTTACATTTTAATAGCATGTTAATGCTTTTTGGGGAAATTTTAATAAGATCATCTGTTATTTGATCAGGACACTATGAGAGGCCTCCTTATAATGAGAGTGATATCCGTTCTATATACCATGTGCGGGAATATGATGTTTACAAGCTTATGCAAATTGAAGAGCCAATTGATATTTTTATTTCACATGATTGGCCTCTTGGTATAACTGAATATGGAAATTCAGATATGCTTATTCGTCAAAAGCCTTTTTTTAGAAAAGAGGTATGCAATCATCATACGATTGAGATCATTTTTCTCAACGAGAACTGTGTCATAATTTTTTTATATTTTTATTGAATAATCCCTGCTGCAAAATGCCAGACATTTTGAATAATTGGTATTGGTCTTTTGGGAAGATAATAATAGTATTGGTCACTTTTGATGTCCGTTGCTTACTTTCTTCCAGGTATTAGAACGAACTCTGGGTAGTAGGGCAGCAGCAGTACTACTCGACAAGCTAAAACCACCTTATTGGTTCTCTGCTCATCTTCATTGCAAGTTTCCCGCTATCATCCAACACGGGGAGAATGGGCCAGTGACTAAATTTCTTGCCCTTGATAAGTGCCTTCCAAAGCGTCAATTTTTGCAGGTATACTCCATCTTTGATGGGCCATTGCACTTTCTTATTGGATACTTTGTTTAGTATCTCTGATTTGTTATTGTAGATTCTGGAAATTGGATCAGATGCAGGACCACATGAAATCATGTTCGATGAAGAGTGGCTTTCAATAACACGAAAGTTCAACTCTATCTTCCCTTTGACCCGAAGACCTGAACCCTTGGCGTATGTGCATAACTGGTTTCTCCTTTGGACAGACATTCATTTTAATTTTTCAACAAATATTTATAGAAAGCTGATGGCTTTATGTTTCCTTTCAGCATTCACCTGGTTGGAAACCAGGATCACCGACAATGGATCAAAGATAAGCTGAAGATTAGAGGGGCAAAGCCTTTTGAGTTTGTCCAGACTCCTCCATCCTCTGGTAACTTTTGAATGTACTCTTACCTATGAATGCACATGTATGGAAGAGCATGTTGAAGTGTAAAGCTTGACAATCATCCAGGACCATCATCCAGGGAAAGATTTGATTTTCTGTTATGCTCAGGTCATCAGCGGAATCCTCAGACAGAAGCGCTGTTAGAACTCTTAGAACTCCCCTATCTTTTAGACAGGACAGCAGAAATAAGCGCACTATCACAAGGTAATCATTAATTCAGGCTTCTTAATGAGAAATATGGTCTTTGCTGTGTTCATGTTATTCCTTGAACTGCATATTCACTTTTTAGCCAATTATGTGGTAAAATCATGGGAAATTGTTTGAATATATTCTTCACTGGTACTCTATTCATTAACGACAACCAAGTTTTCCATTATAAATCCGTGGCTGTAGAATGTGTAGGGTTTTCCTCATGGTCTTTTGACTCTCCTCATGTTATTCTTGATGCCTTGAAGTTATTGCTGTGTAGATATCGTCTCATTCCATTTGGTGTACTACAACAATTGGTAAGGCAGGTTACTATAGATCTTGTGGCTCCTGTTGCTCTCCTGCTTGTCAGACATGTGGAGATGGTTGCACACTTGCACCTTTTGTCAAAATTACGAGATCTTGATTAACATGCACTAAAATATATCTCACCAATTCAAGATTTATAGTCTCTTATCTTTCTCAGCGTGTATTTCTTTGAGTGATCTTTACTTACATGTCTTTCTGAATTCTTTCTTATCCCTATTTACTAGTTTAAGTTTCTGTCCCCACACTTTGGTTGGTGATGCAATCACCTCTTTTGATAATATATATCTCAAATCATATATGGTCTCCTTATGCAATGTGTATACTGTTCATTGTTACCCTAGTCCATCTTAATATCTCAATCTGGTCGTCAAATTTATTGGTACTTATTTAGTGATGCCATCTTTGTGGCTTTCTACTTTATACATATAAAATATTTAGATAAAATAGGAGGAACTTATTTATGGTTTTTATTGGTTTCGTGAAAACATATAGAGTGTCAGGTGATATCATTCAGTGGACATGAGAAATGAAAGGCTTTGCAAGAGGACTTACATGGTTATGTCTGGTTTGCTTCAAAGACCAGTTCAAATTCTGTTTCCAAGAGAGAGATGTTTTGTATATCTTGTTTGCAATTGATGTGGTTCTGGTGGCATACAAAGGGCGGATTATAGTGTAACTGTACTAGCTATGGAAGGAACCCTAGAATGATCATCATAAAATCTGTAAGCTGTAATGATAGTAGGAAACCAAGGAGAAATGAGCAGCCTGTTCAGTTAGAAATCAAGAATTACTTTAAAATGGCTATTTCAAGTATTTACATTCGGTATTAGAAGCAACGTGAAAGATGTGACCCAATCTTAGTGGATGCTAGTAAAAGAGCTCGGGGAAGGCCTAAAATGAGATGGTGCGATGTTATTAGGAAGGACATTAGCTTCTTGGGTTTAAATATGAATACACCACTTGATAGAAATCTTTGGCGGAACAGGATTCATGTAGCCGACCCCAAATAATTGGGATAAGGCTCTGATGACGATGATGATGATGATTAGAAGCAGCGTGAAATGAAGTGGGTAGCTTGGTTGGCACAAGGACTCCAATTCAGACCCAGAAAACTGTTTCTATCAACCTGGGGAGACTCAACTCTGCATCCCACGGGGAAGCTCACATGGACATAAATGCATATCTCTATGGATTCTTTTCCAAAACTTGTGTCGTGGCAAGATATGGCATTGAACATAGATTAAATGTGTTGCGGTGACAATTTAGTCATGAAATCAAAAAGAAAACTGCAGTGTATCAGCATTCTCCCAAGACTCTACAAAAAATGCACATAATCCACACATGTTGCCTTTCTAGGATGAGATCCACAAATCCCTGATTTTGCATGTAATATATGAGTTAGACGCCTAAAAAGCAAAGCCATTGACGCTCTAAAGCTGTGCTCAAGTCTATCAGAATACACATGAACCCTATTACATTCATGACACGCTGAAATTATGTTGAAATCTATCAGAACACAGAGGAACTCTACTTCATGCTTGGATACTGATTCATTGCACAAACATTCAAGAGGAAAAGTTTTGGTTCTATGATTGAAGGTCATCTTCCATCCTTGGCTCTTCAATTCTTCTCACTTTTAAAAGGAAGCCTCCAAGCCTTTGATCTCTTCCAAGCTTTGGAACAACAGGTTCAGCTGGTGAAAGCTCTGCCTCCCAATCTACCTCCATCAAGGCTCCAAAAAATAGCAAGCTTCTTCTCTCTCTCGTCTCATCCTCACTCCATGCAGTAGTTAGAAGGGTTCTCACCCTCTCAAAATCTGAGGGTCCTAAGGTTGGGAAGCAGGTAGGAGTAGAAGAAAGGGGAAGGGCTTTGAATTCTCCTCCTAGGAGCAAGAGGTGTCCTTTCCTCCCCCTCACACAATATAAAAAAATGACAAGAGGATAGACATATAGCAATAGGAGAATCCCATGCAGCCAATGGAGAGCAAGTCAAGGTCCTTTGACCATGCTTAGGTGGCACATATGGGTCTGGGCCAGATGCACATGACACACGGCAATATGTAGGCAAGATGGCACATATGACACATTTTTTGATTCAAAGTAACTCTTCACAGACAGCCAATGCATGGGTCACGTGTGTCAAGTTGACATGGTGCTGTTGACCCCATTATTTTTCTTGAGTCAATCAAGATAAATAAAAATTAAATCAGTTCGGTAATGGTCGGTAAATAGCATAAAGCTAGCACCGTTGCTCCGGCAGACCGTTTACGAACTCCGAGAGCCCCGTCAGATGTCCCATCATTATATCGAATTAATCGAGATATTTAGAATTAATTCAGTCCGATGACGACCGATAGATGGCACAAAGCCTAGTGTTGTCGTAATTTTGGACAAATTCCAAACCTCGGGAACTCCCGCCGAATGCCCGGCATTAAAGGAAAATCTCTCACAGCAAGTAAACAATTAGACGAGAATCTTCGTTTCACCTGCGGGGTGTCTGGCATGTGTCGGCAAGACGGTCCAGCAAGATGGAAGCTTCCTCCCTCGATGAACGACGCGGACAAAGCAAGGAAAACAATCACAATGCACAAAGGAGATGTCGCTTTCTTCTCTCCACGAGGCCAAGCACCAAACCCAAGGCCAAAAAATTAAAAAAAGGCCTTTTGATTGGAGGCCGCCCTTTCTCTCCCCCACTCCTGACTTGTTAGGACTGGGTAGGTCCCCCATGGGATCTACCCGGTCCGGTTAGGTCCCTCTGGGGATCAATCCGGTCCTGATAGACCTGCAGGCCTATCCGGGCTAGGAGGGGTCGCGGGCCAGTCGGCCTTGGATAGGCTCCCAAGGGAACCTATCTGGACCGGATAGGCCTAAATGACCTCTAAGGTCCGGGTAGGTCCCATGGGGGATCAATTCGGTCCGGATAGGCCTGCAGGCCTATCCGGGCCAGGGGGGGGGGTCGCGGGCCAGTCGGCCTTGGATAGGCTCCCAAGGGAACCTATCCAGACCGGATAGGCCCGAATGACCTCTAACCTCTATACAAACTCCCTGTGGTCCCTACTTCAAAAAAAGAGGAATTCGGAGAGAACATCTGAAGGAGCAGCAAAGGAGTACTTGGAGTTTTTGTTCTTTGTGTTTTTGTGGAAACTCACATAAGGATATGTTTTATAAATACCCTTGGGTTGATACTTATGCCCCTAGGGACCTTGTGATGTAATCATTTGTGTAATTTGATGTTAAAATAATGTAATTATCTGAATTAATCAGAATTTACGAAAATTCCTCCAAAATTACAAGAAAAATCTCACAATGTTCTGTAATTGTAGAAATACCCTGCAAGTTTCATTAATTATAGATATGTCCTGTATTTTTGTAGAAAAGTCATGTAAAATCTATAATTCGTCGACAAAGTCCTGTATTTACAGAAAAAATTTATACTTATGCAAATACCCCTTATTCTTTTCAAGGATTGCAGAAATACCTTGGCCGTTCTTCGACACGATTTAATTGCACATGTGTCCTCTAAGACTTAAATTTACGAGTAAACCCTGGGAGATATTGAATTACAAATATACCCCTCTCCCTAATGAATTACACGAGTCCCTAGATAGTGTCAAACGGTGGCATGATCTTCTAGCCACTGCCTAAATCCTTGCTTAAATTTTAGACCCACCCCTATTCCCATAGACTTGTACGTCTACCGTGTCCTAAACCAAATTACATGTTTACCCTCGCTAGGGTATAAGTACCCTTACCCTTTTAAAGGTGTTTACCGTTGTTGCGAATTTGCCCTCGGTACCATAATCGATATTGCAGAAGACAATAGTTCTTTGGCAGTCAAACAAAGGTATTTGGACTTTATGTCGATATAAATTAACACTGATTGAGGTCAGTGGGGAAAGGTCTAGCACCCGAACTTTAATCGTCTGGCAAACCTAAATTCACAGAATTACTAATGCACATGCTGTCTAAATAGCTCACAAATGTGCACTCATGTTCAACAAATCAAAATGATTTCTTCCCTAATTTTCTGTGTTCAACAGGTGCCTTGTCAATAACACGTCAACGATGGTTGTGGCTCCTTGATGGGCATGTAAACTCCCTGTTGATGTCCCCAAGCGAATTTAATTGCACCCCTGCACTGAAACCCAAGATCTCCAATTTTGCATGCAGAAGCCTTGAAGGCCCAAGCCCAAGAAACCACTGTATAACAATCTGGAATGGTTCATCTGCCTTGAAGGCCCACCTAGTGGCCTGATCTGATCCGCATGGAAACCAGAGAACTGAGACAGTCCCATGCATGTATGGATGTACATGTGGGTTTAGCAAACATCAGATGTTATTGTCCTGGCAAAGGTTCTTTGATATTGACCTTTTGAAAAATTTCAAAATAATGTCCTTTATGCGTACAACATTCAAACAATTACCAGACATTTGAGTGAATGATTTTGGTATCCTATGTTGTTGTCCATGCATGACTAATACAGCCACATTTTGTGTGATCTCTCTTGCTTTCCCTTTAACACTTCCTATTTCATGCATGTTAACCTTTTGAAGTTACTTTCATGAATTACAGAGAAAGAAGATAAGGTTTTGGATGTTGATGCTGAGAATGGGATCATAGATGACGTGGATGAAATGGAGGAGCTTAGTGCTATTAGCGACTCTGATGCTTAACCATCTACTTATGATGTTGTGCTCAGTTTCTCAAGATCCCTGGGTATAAATGCCAGCAAAAGCACGTAATGATCTGTTGGAATCATGTCCCCAAGTCATTAATTCTGTCGACTTTGAACAGCTGATAAGAAGTGTGAGCATGGTTCCCTTGTACTTTCAGGCTTCAGCCATGCGTTTGCCGCTTGTAATCAAAGCAAAGCGCTCAACAAAATCACTAGCTCTTGAGATCAGGTAATGCCGTGTTCAAAAATGAAAAGAAATTTGTTTCTTTTACCATATAAGTGCTCTCCTTTTGTGTGATCTACATAAGCTTCCTTTCATGGCTGTTGCTTTGGAGCCTGTACTGTCGTCCAACACAAACTCTGGATGTCTTAATGCTGTTGATATCCCTTGCCCCCATGTGAAAGGGTGGCATCCTGTTAGGATGACCCGCTTCTGTGTTTAGGTTGTCTACTTCAGTAGGAGGCCTAGATCACGAGTGCATTCTAGAATCCAGGTGCAGCTAGGGGGCGGTCATTTGCAATATAATTTAGATTTCCCTCTAGCACAGTTAAAAGGATCTAGGAAGGCGTCTCCCGGCATTTTTGCCTGTTTGTGGCATTGGCTGAAGCTCTATGCATTGAACGGCAGCTATGTTGGCACTCGCAGACGGTGGCCCCCCTAATGGGCAGAGCACACGTATTATACTCGCATAGAAACTTCAAAATCGAAGTCACATTCGCCATTTATTCTTGTGCAATGCAAGGATTTATACTTCCCGTTTAACACTCCATACTATTGAATAAGGATAGAATTTTAATAATCCAAAATCTCATAAAGTATGACATTATATGATTATAATGGTGTCAGAACCTTGTAATTTGATTCATTTCTTTTCATTATATATATATATTAATGGGGAGGGGGAACGCGGGATCTAACTCAGGATCTCCTCCAAAAGAGGGAGGTGGTGCGATCATCACGGCAAGCCGTGGACTCACATTATATAGATATAATTCTGTTTAAAATTTTTAAGTTTTGATGAATAACATCTCTTCATGTTCTATTCTCTTCATGTTTTATTCCACGAATTTGTTATCTTTCATTTGATTGACAGAATTCCTAACCATCTTGTTAGAAATTAAGTCAAATTATTCCTAACCGTATATTTTTCATAACTAGAGTGGAGTCTCGTCAAACTCTTAGGCACCACTTTGTTTGAGAGTTAACCTGAGAATAATCTCGAGTTAATCCCGAGTTAGTTTAAAAATTGATTTGATGGACTGGATTACGTGACCGGGTTGAAATAGGGTTAAATTGAGGTTAACCTTGGGTTAACTGTCACCTCAATGGGTGGTTACTTAACCCAATGGAATAAGTCGGCTTGTGGAGCTCCTGTATCTTCAATATAATGCACCGTGTCAGTTCAATCATGGTTTGTCGACTCCATCTAACTCGGATCAACTCGAGCGTGTCATACTATATCTGAAAAAATGCGATACGGTATGGATCACCCTTAGGATCGGTCGAGTCAGGCGGAGTCATAGTGAGAGAGAGAGAGAGGAGATGTATGTCGAGTCGGTTGTGACTTGAGTGTATTGTATCGGATTAGGGAAGTTTTGATCCGATATATATCACCGAGTTGATGAACTTTGGGTTCAAGGAGCTCCTGTATCTTGACATTGCACTTTGCCATGCCCCTTAAAGAAGGGATGAACCCGTTATCCAAATCAATAATGCAAGTTAGAGAGCTTCCGTCGTTAAGTTTACTGGAAGTTCGCAGGCGTTGCTGTTCAAAGGCATGGTGTTTCAATGAATCATTTCAAAAGGAGCTTTTGCGATCCGTAGAGGGCCAACAAAGGAGAAATGAAATCAGGGTGATGACCAAAAGAGTAAACTATTGCTGTCCCATTCGTACTCAGCCGATGCCTAAGGGAGGTCTCTTATACTTCTACAGGGTATCTATCAACTAGTATTACTTCTGAACTATTTCATTGCAGCGGTGGATTGTTTAGCTGTCTCTAGATATCCGCATCAGAATCACGGGATTCTTAAGGGCCGCTTTGTTATCGGAATAGGGGGTGGATATCACATCTGATGAGAGAGAAAATTTATTGGGGCTCACACCCTTTCCTCGGGGTCGAACACGATATCCTAACTGAAAAATAAAGAAGGCCTAAAGGAACAGTTATTATTGTCGCTGAATGTGGTGGTCATATTGCCAGATACCACCCGGGTTCTGGCAGGTGCTTTGGTGTGGAGGGGTTGGGGTCCATTGGGTCTATCCCTGGGCTGCCGGGCCTGGAGGTAAAAGTCATAAGAGTAATGCTTGAAGCATCCTTCTTCAAAAAATAAATACTTGTTTCATGCTATGATATGCACTTTGTACCTAGTCATTTTATAAATTCATTCACGATTGATTCATGATTGATTTAAGTGATATGATAAGATTTATGAGATAAAAATTTCTTTGATAAGGAAATAAAAAAAGGTGGATCTCACGTCTCTATAATGAATATTTTCTAGTCTTGGGTTCCCGTGTGGATTAATCATAGGTGACTTTGCAAGATGGCCAGACACATTGTACATCATGATGCACAAACATCGTTCGATTTAGAAATAAGATTGTTTTAAACTTTTTATATTGAGAAATGTTTGCTGAAAGCTTGGTTTGGAGTTGGTATATGATGTGAGGGTCAAGTAAAAGGTGTGGGGGTCACATCGTCTGGACCTGATTTATGGGGACTTGGTATACGAGATGTATTGCAAACTAAGTATGCAGTAAACATTTCTCTTTCATGTTTCAGATATATTTTATCTACACTTAAATAAGCCCTCAAAAATTAACTTCACTTTAAAAGGGTCTTTGGAGTTAGAAAGTGTATAAGAAACAAAAATATTATTTTGGATAAAATTCCTTCTTCCCAAGAAAAATGACAGAGCTATCTAAAATAATACAAAATTTATCCTCCACTCTCTCTCTCCCATCCCCTACACTTGCACTTCTTGGGGAGCTATTGTCCCACGAATCCCTTTTTACCTCCAACACCTGGACTAGGTGTGTATCTTCCATAACGTTTCGTTTTCCAAATGGTGCAAAAGA
This sequence comes from Amorphophallus konjac, assembly GCA_022559845.1. Lineage (NCBI taxonomy): Eukaryota > Viridiplantae > Streptophyta > Magnoliopsida > Alismatales > Araceae > Amorphophallus > Amorphophallus konjac. The sequence goes on along the minus strand of CM040129.1, from coordinate 169,328,143 downwards.
GTCATCGACTTCCTTGGAGTTTTTTTTTTTTTGTGCAGATGGGAGATATAGGCACATAATTGTTACTGTCCCCAAATTTGGAAAAGCTGGAAAGACCCAGCTTTTCAACGCATCTGAGGGATTTCAGATGGTCAAATACCCAAGGTAATCTTAAACTTGATAGAAATTACAGTAAGTCCGACATAAAACGAGTAATTTTCTCGTATTTTACCTTTTTTTTTAAAGTTGTGGCTTTATCTATCATGTGTATTCCCGTCACCCACGTACTCTTTGTACAACCAAAATGTGATTTTAGATTAAAAAGTTAGCATGTCAAAAGCTGTTACATGTCTATTTGTTGTCCAAAACAAAAAAAAAGAAGATAAAATTGTGAAGAACTCGCCCTTAAATAACCTCCTGAAAGATGCTGCCCTCTTCATCCCCCCCCCTTCCCCCTTGAACATCGATGAGGTAAGAGTTTGCAAGGCAAGTCTCGAGGTGGGGGCTCTAAGCTCGTTGGAACTTGTTGATCTCTTCCTCTTCGTCGTCACTCCTCACTCCCCTCTCACCCGTTTTTACTGGAGCTACAGGGTGAAGAGGTTATTTTTCTGGCCCACGTGAACTAAACCTAACAAACTTTACCTCCACCTTGCTTATTTTTTCTAGGAGTTTGCCTCGCTCCACACCCAATGTAATTGCACATCTTAAATGTGTAGAATTTTTAAAGGGATTTTTGCATATATATCCTTCTAAAGTTCGGTTGTCAAATATATCTTTCATCGGAGCATATTATCATGAATATTCTTAAAATATGGGTAATGTCATGATTATACTTGTCGTAAGTCCCGTATGTTTAACACGAGTTAAGTGCCGTTAGAGAGTAAGATTTTTGTATGTATATCTTTATAAAATTTGATTTTGTCAAATATACTCTAGATCTAACGATCGTAGATGATATATTTCACGGAATATTCTCCTCCGTCGATTCCAATAAATTAAAGGGGTATAATCGTAACATTTTTATCTAAACGAAAGATATTCATGATAATATATTTAGATGAGAGATATATTTGATAAAATCGAATTTATGGAGATATATATATGTAAAAGTTTTAATTTTTTATTTTAAAAATATGATAAGATGGGGCTCACCTCACCTCTTCGTCTGTTCCCCCAATCCCCCTATCAGATGATCCAAAAAAAGTAAAGAAAAGAATGGTCCAGAAGATTTTAAAAAATCAAAGTTCACACGATATGTTCTTTGTTTTTTTAAATTTGTTTGGATTGTCCGATGGGGGATAGGTTGGACAGACTGAGAGCGGAGGTAGGCGTCTGCCTCATCATAAATTTTTTTGAAAAAATTACCGCACACTCGAGGTGTGTAATTATCTCGGGTGTGTAGTAAGACTAACTCTTGTGTTTTGATTGGTCCACGTGACGGTAAATATGACGGGTGCCTTAAACGTACAAACACATGCAAGTTGATCCGCTTCATATGCAACCCGATGCCCTCCCTTGTGTTTCGTGAAATTTAGATGGATTGAAAAAATATTGTAGATCAATGAAATATAGTTCGTAGGAGAGAAAAATAATCAATAAAAGTGGAAAACAGTCTAGGGTGACAAATAATTTATAAGAGTGAAAAATAGTATGTATATTTATGGATTATTTTTCTCTTCTGTAAATTATATTTCATCGATCTATACTATTTTTCACTTCAGATGAGTTTCTACATAAATGCACGGATCAATAAAAGTGAAAAATAGTCTAGAGTGACAAATAATCTATAAGAGAGAGAAAAAAGTCCATATATCTATGGATTATTCTTCTCTCCTATGAACTATATATTTCACGGATCTATAATCTATGGTATTTTTTCACTTCATATGAGTTTCTACATAAATGTACGGATCAATAAAAGTGCAAAATAGTCTAGAGTGACAAATAATTAGTGAAAAACAGTCTATATATTTATGGATTATTTTTCTCTCACCGATCTATAATCTATAGTATTTTTCACTTCGTATGAATTCTACATAAATGCACGGATCTACGTGCAGAGTCCCTTGGGTTGCATGCAGTCAAGATTTAAGACACTCAATGTATTATTATCATACATGGACTAATCAAAACACGGTGTGCAATGCTTGTTACGCATTTTGATGTGTAACAAGTCATTCCTGTGAAAAATTAATGATAGGGATCTACTTTAAAATGGAGTTAGATTTTAAGGTTTTTTAGGGAAAAGAAAAACAAGAAGGCACATTTTTGAAATATACAATGACTATAGGAAGTGAGTACGAGAGACATGTTCAAATGTATACTTCTTAGGAGTTTGTTTGTTGAATTATTGCTCATATCTTTATATTATTCTTAATAAATTTTTATATGTGACAGATATTTGTTCCATCTATAAAAATGAAGTTTCTAGACAAAAATATCTCTAAGAAAGAATATTTCTATTGACACATTGTGCCAAAAAGAGAGAGGAAGGGATACATAGATAGATAGATATATAGAGAGAAAGAGAGGAAAAAAAATTAAGAGAGAGTTAAATGGCATTTTTTAAAATTTGGTTAAAAGTTAGCTGCCGTTTAAATAATAAATTCCATGAAATACTAATAGACGACGATGATAAGGGTATTTTTGTGATCATCGTGATACAATAAGATTGTTAAAAATAATACAAAAATAAGGGAGATAATTTTGCGAAAAAATTCTTAAAGAGGATATATTTGTAAACTTTTTAATATAAGAAATCTCTAAATAATCTCATTCAGGATCACGGTATTGAGTTTAGGGGGTGGTCAGAAAATTTTCGCTTCACATGTTTCTTCGAATTTATTGAGATAAGACTCTGATGATGATGATGCTGTTGTTGTTAATCTTATTTTAGATTTCTAATTCTGAGAAGTTTGCCGGGTGATGTTAGACAGCCATATTAATCAATTCTTCCCTGACAATTCCATTTTCTTTTTGGTATAAATAATTCTAATTCGAACTTTTTGGTCTTTTAGTTGGAACTCGAAGGGCTACGTGAATCTTATCTTCTCCCTCAACATCGTTGTGACTGAAAAAGTTCAAGTTAAAACTTCAAAGGCACTTCTAATTTAAGTCGAGCAATATTTGTTGCGCATTTTGGTATATAACAAATAATAGTTAGAATGTGCCTCGAGCTTTGATTGGGGTCACGTGACGTGATGCAACAGCGGGTGGGATCTAGTCAACAGATCCATGAGATCTGTTAATAAACCAATCCCGTTCATCTACATAAATTTTGTTTTAAGTTCTACTTTTTTTAGTTCAATAGATGGAGCTCTATTTTTGACAGATCATATGAGTGCTGTGTCTCATTTACCGTCGCATTCTGAATGGGATTTACTATACGTCAGGGTGTACAACACATATTACTCGTTCAGATTATATTTGGTGACGCTTATGAGGATGAAAGAAGGGGTGTTTACAGTTATTTCTCTATAAAATATTATATTTATATTTATCTCTCTATTTTTATTGTGTTATTAAGTATATCTATGATATGTTCCATATTACGGTTATACCCTCGTCTTAACCTCCGTTGATTTAACTAAGATAATGTACGAGTTAGGAGAGAAAATGACTAACCTACTCTCTTGTTAACATATTCTCTCTCTCTCTCTCTCTTGACAACTGTATCGACTACATTCGCGGTTGCCATCTCAAATGGTGACGGGAGGCGTTGGAGGAGGCCGGAGTGGAGGAGCTTGAGATCTATGGAATCGGAAGGAAAGAGAGATGAGGGGGCAATGTCTAGGTTGCTATGGAGGAGGAGCTTACTTCCTGTGAGGGAGGGGTCGTGGCAACAATTGGAGAGGGAGCAGAGGGTGGCGAGGAGAGCCTAGAGGAGGTCGAAGAGGGGATAGCGCGGCCAGCAAGGGCAGCATCAAAAAGAGAGGAGAGGAGGTGTCGAGCTTGTCTCGGAGGGCACGCCACTGCCCATGGAAGGCGGCGACGGAGGGTGAGCTAATGAGGAAGCAGGGGATGAGTGTGGAGGATCAGGTTGAGAGTCCTCTTTGTTGTGGGCGGTGAGCCATCGGAGTCATCTACTGCTATTGCGATAGCGGAGGTTCTTGCAGGCAGACGGGGACCGGGAGGGATGGAGGCCGGGGGGTGGGGGTGTTCTTGCGAATGGGGAGAGGGGGGCCGGGGGGGAGGGGATCCTACAAGTGATTAGGGAGGAGGAGAGGGGGGCGGGAGGTAGGTGGTGTTCTTGCGAGCGCCCAGGGGGAGGGGACGGGGTCGTCAACAAGAGAGAGAGAGAACTACTATGGCTGAGGAAGCAAACTCCATGGAGGTCGACGACGCTACTCTCTTTCCACCCAAGTCTCGCTACAACAGCAAGGGCAACATGCGGGTGGTGGCCATGGTGTTGGTGCAAGTGATGTAGGTGGAGGCGGTGTCTTTGGAAGGGGGTGTTCACTGACAGGGAGAGCGCGGGCTAGCAGGGGTGGGGAGTTGTTTGCTGGAGGGGGAGATGGATGGCCAGGAGGAGAGGAAGGTGTTTGCTAGGACAATTAGGCGGGGCCGGAGGATCGTCCAAACTCGCTGGAGGTGGGGGAGAGGGGGGGAAAGGAGAGCTACCGCGGAGGTGAGGGAGAGGGGTCGAAGGGTGGCACCCTTCTCTCTCTCTCTCTCGGACATGTTTGGTATTTCACATATTCAAACGATTTCAGTGAGCATATCTTTAGAATATTTATGGCGTTGACGGTCCGAGAATCATAGGGGTATAACCTCAATAATACGGTGTACATGAGGAGTATTTTTGATAATATGTAAAAAATAGAAGGATAAATACAAATACGATATTTTGAAGGGATATATAGATGTAAAAATCTCACGAAATAACATAGATATATCTATTCTCCCGATCGAGAAGAGGAGAGACAAGACACCCACGGAGGTGAAGAGAGAGGAGCGAGCAAACTCCGTATGTGATACGTATCCATCAAAACGGCAATCAGATTCAGACCTCGGAGAAGTAGAAGATGTCAACTAATTCCCTCTGCATTCCTACGTGCATGCGCGGGACCGCCAACACAGTTTGATGTCCGTAAATAGAGACGATCCAAAAACGTTCTCACCACCACAGCATCGATGGCACGTGGTTCGATGCTCTTCGTTTCCTCGGCCCCACGACCACGACTTCTACTGACTCTTCCCAGTTCGATGCCTTGCGATATGTGTCCCTCGATCGGATCGGCCACCTCGCGCACCCCGTGCCACACCCGGCCTCTTCCAATCTCCTGATTCAAGCAGAAGCACGTCTCCACGGTCAAACATCCCGACCTTTGAAACGGTACCAGTTGGGTCCGTCAAACACGGGGCTCACCCCGGTCAACCGTCGAGCCCGGGGCGGTGGTACGCCTCCTGTACTTCTCTGTCAACTTTGCCGAAGTGGGGGAATAGATGAAGCCACGTGTGGTGCTGTAAACATTGCCGGAGCTTCCACCGCTTCTTCTTGGTCAGCAGTCTCACCACTCGGAAAGTTGACACAGCCACCCACGGTCCCAGTCTCTAACGCGCATGGTGGGGGAGTTGAAGCTGGGGTGAGGAGTAAATGCCGGCCGGTCTCGCTTTCCATCTCTCACCGACCCATTACTTCGTTTAGTGAGTGGGGGGGGCGCGCGGACGGTCTCTTTTGGGGGAGGAGGAGGGTCGACAAAGCAACAGTTTTTAAGTGGGAGGAAGAAAAGATAAGGCAGGCGATGAGGGGGTATAGACGACGGTACGTAGTGTGGTGACAAGTGCCAGCTTGTTTGGAGTGTAACAGCGAAAGGGTTGGAGAAAGCCGAAAGGTGGGCTAGGCTAATAAGACGGTGAGGTGACACAGCTCTCTAGAACCCAAGCGTTGAACAACCCAATTGGCCGGCAGCACCTCCTTGGAGAGAGAGAGAGCGAGAGCGAGATGCCGATGCTGCGATAGAGCAGCCGGTGAAGTGGAAGCCGTGAACAACGTCGGACGCGACGCCGGCCACTTAGCGACATCCGCGTCAGATGGCGGTCGGCAGTCGGCTCCCAATGGGCGATGCCTATCGCATTATACCATGGGCGTGTATCACGGATGCCTCGCAGGTCTCCTTCCAAGCTTCTCCCCCACTTAAATTTGTGATGGGGAGAACAGCAAACAGCGACGCCTCAGTGGGATGCTTCACATGTAGCGTGCTCGACAATAAATAGTTGCACGTTGGTGAAAGAGAATTTGTGTGTGTGTGTGTGTGTGTGTGTGTGTGTGTTTAAGGGTACGTATCTTCCACTTGTACGCTTTCTAAGATCCTTTTCCCATCATCATATTTCATTAAATGTTCCAAAATCATTGTGGGAAAATTAAGTTTCATGATATATGAAGTGACCGATTGAGAGTAGTGAGCTCACAGTTTGTCGTGACGATCTCATCACCTTTGATTTTTGGAGGAGGTCTTGAGTTCGATTACGAGTTCTCCCTTCCCCGTTAGAAAAAAAAAATGATTTGAGACACTATGAATATCTTATGCGAGTAGTGTAAATGTACAACGATGAGATCCCACTATTCACGTTGCTCTTAACAGGGAAGTTTTTTTGTCACTTAGTAATAGAAAATTCAGACTAATAACAATCATATTGTTATTATTATTATTCTTATAATCCAAATCAACAAGAGATATCTGATAATATTCTACACAAATGTGATATTCTTGTCTTAGAAAAATATACTGTTATTAAATTCGAACTTATACAAATGCACGCCGATTAACTCAGACTTTGAGATATATAGACAGTCCTGACTCTTTTCTGCACTACCCACATCTAACTCGCCTATTCCGTTCATATATATTATCACGATTGATATTTTAAAATCTAAAACAATTAGTATTAACACTAATAATCTAAACCAATCATGAGATCCTAATTAATTAAATAATGAGTTAATGGACGTAATTCAGTAACATGCATTGTATGTTACATATGTTGATCCATACAATAACCTAGAGGCCAAAAGAGAAAAGAGATCTCTATGAAATCGATCATAGACTATATCTTGGATACATTTGGTGAATTTCTAAGGAGACATGAAACCTTGAAGAGAAACCGTAGTCTCAATGTGCTGTGGTTAGATCGAGAGACCTAGAAGATGACAATTCATGATGGCATATAAGTCATTTGTTAAATGTTTGGTACAGTACTTTCACATGACTAATAAGCATATATATATATATATATATATATATATATATATATATGGTTAAACAATTTATAATGGATGAGAATATTACACCCACTGAATCAATTCCGAGTTGCAGCTCCCATTTGACGCACGGTAGCCATGGTGCGACGGCTGGCCACCGGAGTGCATCATGCATATCCATATGCGCTTGAGATGCTTGCGTCTGGAATCCAGAAAAAATATGTACCAAATTAAGCAAACGAATGGGGCTTGGGTGCTTCAATTAGACTTAAAGAAGCAGAAAAAACCTGTCCTCTTAAGGGGGATAAAAAACAAAGGGCAGCTAGCTTACATGTGTTAATGGATGAGAATATTAATTGCAGGCAGCCAACAATTGCACCAGAAGTGTTTGAGTTGTCCACAATGAGTTGGATTGTTCTTAGGTCATTTCATTTGTCATTCATCGTTTGTATCTACATACATGTTGAACCTCTCTCTCTCTCTCTCTACATAGAAAATATCCGAAACTTGTTTTCTAATGCATAAATTCAATATTTCCAATGGATTATCTTAATTCGAGAAATTTTCATCATCAACTATCTTTAAGCATCCTATAAAAGGTTGACTTCCAAGTGATTAGCCAGAGAAAAATATTCTGCTATAGATTTTTAGATTTGCCTTCCGTTAATCTTAGATAAAAATTTCAAACTCATTTTTTTAACGAATAATCAGAATTGAACTCGGGACCTCCCCCCCAAATTGGGAGAGGGTGGCGATGGCTCATAGAAGTTTGCAACTCGTGTTTGATTCGGTGGTAGATGATGACGTAGTTGGGATGTTATTCGGGGTACTATTTCGTTTCTGGACCCATCAGGTGTTCTTGCATAATAGCACAGTTCCAGCAACTGGGCCTTGGCTGTTTCTTTGACTCGCTGGCCGTAGCCAGGTTGTTAGTCTCCTTGCACTTCTGTCACTTTCCACAATTGGGACACCCAAAGAATAAAACAGAGCCCATGTAGCATATATATATATATAGATAGAGAGAGAGAGAGATGATGATGATGATGATGATGATGATGATGTGTCTAAACTGTAAGGGACATGGGCAAGCTTGTGGGATTCCATGGCTAGACGTCTTGGACGTTTGTGGAGAGACTGTAGAGTAGTGCAGAGTTTGCATGAGTTGTGGGGTGTATATGTCGACCCCCAATTATAAAACGAAGATCGAATTAGATGTGACTAGGATGATTTCTTTTTTTCGATGACAAAAAAAGATGAATTATTTTTTATCACATTTTTTATTATTTTAACTCAAGTAGGGTGCATCTGAATTAATTAAAGCTGTGATCAATATTTCATTTCTGATCAACTGTTGGTAATAGATTTTCTCAAATCAATCCATACGGATCAGCTAATATAAACTAACAATATTGAACTGTAAAAAGATCTTCTCCGGATGCTCCTTTGGACGCTGGTGGTGGGCGGGCATCTTCATCGGTGACTTGTATTATGTGGGAGCGAGGACGTCGGAAAGATAAGCTTCTCTATTCTGTGGCAAGGACTTGACATGACATTTGTAGGGATATCTATGACCACCGAAGAAGTGGGGATAGGGAAGGTTCTTGATAAAGTATGCCCTTCGGCAAAACAATTCTTGTTTCTACCCCCCCCCCCCCACCCCCACTAACGTGTACCCCTCTCTTTTATCTCTCCTCAATGTGCAGTCCAAGGACGAGGGGAACAATGGGCAGTGCAAATAGTGGTGTTTGTTTCCAAGAACAAACGCCAGCTTTCTAGCCCTGAGGGCCGTCTCCCAAGGAAAGAAGAGCTCTACAAATATAATAACAACAAAGGGGAGGCACACATGCAGCGTACTTCAAATTCCGTTCTCTCGGGCTCGTCGTCCTCCACTCAAGGGTCGCACACATTCCACCACCGGTGAATTGTTGGTGTGTTCCATCTTGGAATCACACTTGTTACTTTCAAATCTATTTTTTTTCTTTTCTTGTTATATTTGTCAAGTAACCATAGAGTTAAAGATTTAAACGGGAGACTTCATAATCTTCTCGTAAATTGAATAACCAATTGGGTTGCTCAAATCGGTTCTACTCCCAAAGGAAGGCATCGACGTGAAAGAGAGTGAACCCCTTCCCCTTCTTTTCCTTGGAGAGACTGGCAGCCTCCCATTGGTCCGGAGTCTTATCCCCGCATTACCGAATATGACAACAACGTAGCCAGATGTTGGTGCTGCATGCCGGGGGGAGTTTTCCAAACTTGGTAACGATGACAACAGGGGGAGACCGACCTTAACGTAAACAGAAGAATGGTAGCGTGTACGCTAAAATGAGACGCTGGAAGTGTCAGCCCTCACTTTTTAAAGAGTTTTAACCGAATGTACCAACGTAAGTGCGTAGGCCGATCAGGTGGCAGCGATGGATATGACACATTCCATCTCAATGTGTGTCGTAGAATAAGTCTACGATTGAAAGCGAGTTAAAAATTTAACGTGATTATAATTGTAACGTACTCTCCACTTAACATCTCAAGATTTTGAGTTAGACGATTTAATCTAATAAATTTTAACACGATATCAGAAACTATGGCTATGATCTAGATTAATATGATTATAATTGTGGTGCTCTCTCTCCACTCAACATCTTAAAGTTTTAATTTGAATGATCTAATCTAATAAACTTTAACAATGTGATACATTAGTGTTGGCCTAGAGAGATGGCGGATAAGAAGGGGAGTTGAATTGTCCCCTTGTCGAGATGTCAGGTTTTAAAAATCTTCTTAACTAATCACAACGAAAATAAAACTAACAACGTTAATTACCATAAACAGATGTGAGATTAAAAGAGTTTTCTCAAGCTTTCTGATCTCACTCGAATTAACAATGTAACTAATCAAAGAAATCAAGCTCAACACAGATAGCGGATGCAGCAGGGTGTGACAGTGCAGTGAATTAAAAATCTTATAATGGACCTGTGAATGGAGATAGAAGAAATGGACAAACACACAGGCAGTCACACGAGATACAGAGACTTTTAGGTGATTCTAGACCACGACGGGTTTCCTACGTCCACCCCTCACCGAACCCAGTGAGGCTTCACTACACGCTACGAACCGTAGCAGAATGAGGACGAATCCCAACCACACACACCCTGCTTCCGTAGCAATATCCACACGGGGACAAGCCTCAAAACGCTACCACCACAGCACACACACACACAACATTGGGGAACACGCCCCGGACACTAAAATCACACAGAGATGCATCTCCGTCCACACACACACAGTAATATATCGAGTTTAACAAACACAAAGGATATACAATGACCACGAAAGATATTGATCTATGATCAAATAAAGAGAGTAGGAATGAATGACTAGAAAATCTCCCTCAAATCTGCCATGAAACCCATAGATAGGATAGATGGGTGCGCTGGACACTTTTGTTCACGAAGTGGAAGCCGGCCGAAACCGTAGGAGCCGCCCTGGTAGAATATATGGCAGTGGCGTTCAAGCAGGTTCCGATCTGCAGAAAGAGTCTTGTTGATGGCGTCCTCCTTGTCTTCCTCTTCCTTCAAGGTGCGCATCACCTCCTCTGTAATATCCCGGACCCTTCGGATCCTTCTTCTCGGGTCTCGGATTTATTTTCTCAGAGAATTTGTTCTCACTTTGCCCGGAATTATCTTTCGGACATTTTTTGGGTTCGGAACCGTACGTTTCGGATCAGTTTCGGAGGTCCCGGAACGTGTTCTGCGGTTTCCCGTGTTTTTCCCTGACAGGACCTACGGAACACCGTAGCGGGTAAACCGAGTCGTTCACCTACTGAGGGATGGTACCACGGCGATCAGCGTGTTCCAACGATCATGGCGGTATATTTTTCTATTTTTCATATTTTTTGAAAAATCTAGATTTTCTATAAATACCCCTCCTTTTTCTTTTTCTTTTCTTCTTCTTCTTTCTTCCTCCTCCTTCTGCCGTGACACACCCGCGCCCCCCTCTCTTTCTCTCTCCTCTCCCGGTGACGAAGCGGCGCGCCCCTCCGGCTGCAGACGGTGGTGGGCGACGGCGCGACGACAACGACGGCGGCGAGACGATCGTGTGGGCATGCAGAGTTCGTGGGAAGCGTGAAGGAACGAGGGTTTCAATGGTGTTCTTCGCGGTTCGGGGATGATCCGCCGCGTTTCGAGGAAATTTGAGATAGGGTGACGGTCCTTAGCTCGGTATTTACCTTCCCCATGATTCCTAGGCCGAGGCGAGGTCGAGTGTGGGCTATTTTGAGCCGAGAAGGAAAAATCATATTTTGGGTGTGAGCGCCCGATCTAGCGTTTCAATGCATGTTTTCGTGGTTTGTGGGCATCTAAAGATGCATTAGGGGATTGGGAACAAGTTTCCTTTTTGGTTCCCCTTCACCCGGGGGTTCATGGGGCGTGGAATGTCGAATTTGGGGTTTTCCCGCCGTTCTCGATTTTCCGAAAGTGTGGCGGTCCTTCCAGTGACCGCCACTTCCTTCTGGCGGTCCCCGTTCGACCGTTTCAATTTTTCCGTGCGTGGGTTGGGCCTGGCAGCCTCACGATGAGCCGCCAGAGCCCAGGTGGCGGCCGAAGGTCCGACCGCTAAGCCCAGTTGGCCGGCGTGGCCTTCGAGGCGTTTTGACTGTTGGTTTCTGATCGTTGGAGGCTTTTTGGGTCTGGCGCCGAAGGTTCGCCCGTCTCATACCCTTTCGCGGCCCTATATAGGACCGCTTGTTCTTTCGTGACCCAGGGTGTGGCGGCCTACCGTTGGACCGTTACAGTCCCTGTGGCGGCCTATCGTTGAACCGCTAGCTCTTGTGGCGGCCCAAAGGTGGACCGCCAGTGGTTCATGTTCAACCGGAGTTAGGTTTTACCGATTCGAGTCCCGGGTGAGAGGACCTCGATCCGCATGCTGACCCGTGGTCTAACTAATGTTGGGCATCATGTGGAGGTCACACATTAGGGTACCGTAGGATCCCGAGAGTTGGTGTTCTCGACTTAGGTCACCGTGAGTCGGTGTCGGTACGAGGAGCGGTCCTTGTACTTTGTCCGGTTTAGACGTTATTTTCCGTTGACTAGAGAGTCTACCATTTGAGTGACCCTCCACTAGTTGTAGCCTTCCGACACGCGAGTGGTCCCACCAGGGAGTGGTGGCGAGGCTACCCTGAGAGACAGTTTTTAAACTGGTTTCCATCGGGCCCCACGTCTTGTAGCCAGAGTCTGGCTGAGGGAAAAACCAGTTAGAGGGTCAGACCTGGGACGCATGGTCTATGTGTGCACATGTGGTTGGGGGCGGTTGGACCAGCGCTGACGAGCGGGACCCTAGCTGGTCACTTGTTCTGTGGTTACTAGTACGGTGTCCCCGTTCCACCAGGGGTCGAGGGGGACACCCGAGGCATGGTTTAAGTCGTCAGTGGACGCATCCGGCCTTGCTTCTAGTGGGTTGGTACTCCTGTCTTTGTCTGGTAGCGACTCTTGTATTTTTTTGACGAGTTGTCTCGATTTTCATGCCGTGCGTTCGGTACTAGCCGTAGTGGTAGCTTGCAGATACTTTTCGTGTAATTTCTCGATTTACGAGGTGGGGATCGGATGATCCCTGCTGGGTCTTTTGTTTTGAGGCTCATTCCCTACGTGTTTTTCATGTTTAAGGTGCGACGCGGCTTCAGGGGAGTGCTTTAGAGGTTCCACGTTGTTCAGGTGCCTAGGGTTAGTTGCCAGTTGCCAGTTCCGGGGTATGTCCCATGTAGTTGTACTTTTCCCTTTGGACTGTACTAGTTGTGGACTACTGTTATATTTTATACTGCTGTTATTATTGTGGACCATGTAATTTAATTAATGTCATTATTTATTTTCTGCTTATTCATATTAACTGCGTAGTTCTGTAATTATTTAGATTCTTGTGTATCTCCACACCATCCCTTTTAACCCTTCTGAGTCTTCGGGCTCGTGGGTGACGGTTCGAGATTCGGGTTATCGAGCCTTCCCGATGTTCGGATCTCGGGTCGTTAAAGCTGGTATCAGAGCACGGTTGTGGATATATATGAGAATCATAAATAATTGCAGTGGTCCACTAGTCCATAATGATGATGTACAGTTGGCACTGGCTTAGGGCGTCGTGTGTTTTTTGATTCCGTTGTTTTACGTGTCTTCTATCTTTTTGCAGTAGGCCAGTATGGCGCCGAGGCGGAGGACTCGCTCTCAGCAGGGACAATCAACAGAGGAGCAGGAGGAGCAGAGCAGAGTGCCACCAGTTACCACCCAGGCAAGGGATGCAGCGAGAGTTCCAGGGGTCGAGGATTTCTTTCGGAGCATGTTTCAGTTCATGTCTCAGCAGTTTGGCGGTGATCCTGGCGAGGGCTCGTCGTCTAGGGGTGGACCCAGTCGTGCTGTGAGGGACTTCTTGCAGTTTCACCCACCCTATTATGATGGTCAGCCAGATCCCGATGTGGCCAGGAGATGGCTCGATGAGATGGAGAGAGTGTTCAGTTCCATGCGCTGTGCCGAGGAGGACATGGTGATGTTGGCTTGTAACCAGTTGCATGGTACGGCTCGAGATTGGTGGTCTTCAGAGTGGAAGACGTCCTTTCAGTCTCGTTCGCTTCAGCAGATTGTGTGGCATGACTTTGTGAGGGTCTTCGAGCGTACTTACTGCCCATCCTATGTTGGTATGTAAAAGATGGGTCAGTTTTTGGAGCTGGTTCAGGGCGACATGTCAGTGTTGCAGTACATGGCTCGGTTTGTTGAGTTGGGCCGTTATGCTCCCCATATCATGGAGAATGAGGGGCTGAAGACCGAGTAGTTCATCCAGGGTTTAAGGCAGGATCTGAGGCACCTTCTGATGGCAAACATGGCTATCGAATTGGAGACGGCTTCCCGCGTGGCGGCATCACTGGAGCTAGATATGCAGAAGACCCGAGGACAGGGAGGCCAGGGGCAGTCCCAGTCAGGCCATAGTCAGAACACGGCTACCCAGCAGTAGAGTACTTTCCAACACACTATGGGTAGTTCGGGAGCGTCGGCTCCAGCGATGTCTCCGGCAAGATCTGCGTCTTTTGGCTCCAAGGTCAAGAAGTTTCTCAAGAAGGGTTTTGATAAGAAGCACAAGGATCAGAGGCAGGCGTCTTCGGGCAGTGTATAGCAACCGGTCCCTTATCAGCGTCAGCGATCAGTGGGTGGATCGCGGGGATTGTGTCCTCGGTGTGGCGAGTCGCATCCAGGCAGGCAGTGCACGGCGTCGGTGATTTGTTTCAGGTGTGACCAGCCAGGGCATATGGCGCGTGACTGTCCTCAGAGGCCGCATCAACATCAGTATCCCCAGCAGCAGAGGCCACAGCAGTAGCAGCAGCAGCAGCAGCAGGGGCAGTATCTGCCACTACCCACATGACCAGGGCAGAGGCAATGTCGTCGCAGCTCGTGGAAGGTACCGTTAGGATTTTGGGTTGTACGGCTCCGATTTTGTTTGATTCTGGCGCATCTCATTCGTTTATTTCGGAGGATTTTGCGCTGAGTATTGAGGAGCTGGTGACCCAGTTGTCCTGTGATTTGGCAGTGGAGTTAACTTCTAGTGATTTTATGATCATTCCGTATTATTTCGATGAGGTTACTGTGTGGGTTGAAGGGCAGAGTTTGCCGGCCAGGCTTTATGCATTGCCACTTCAGGACTTTGATGTGATTTTGGGTATGGATTGGCTCGAGGCACATCATGCTTTGGTGGATTGTGGCTCGAAGAGGGTTTATTTCCTGCGACTTCGTGGACCCACCTTCTATTTCCAAGGTATTAGGTCTTCTCTTCCCGCTTTCTTATTTCAGCTATTAGGGCTCGTCGTTTGCTTGATGCGGGTTGTCAGGGTTTTCTCGCTTCTGTGGTCGTGGTAGACGAGTCGGAGCCGGATGTGGAGAACATTCCGGTGGTGTGCGAGTTTTTCGATGTTTTTCTCGAGGACCTACCTGGATTACCTCCCCAGCGGGAGATTGATTTTATAATCGAGATTGTGCCTGGTACGGGACCTTTGTCGAAGACTCCTTATCGTATGGCTCCCGCTGAGTTGAGGGAGTTGAGGGCGCAGTTGCAGGAGTTGCTTGCCAAGGGATATATTCGTCCTAGCTTTTCCCCTTGGGGTGCGCCAGTGTTGTTCGTGAAGAAGAAGGATGGTAGTCTGAGGTTGTGCATTGACTACCGGCAGCTGAATGAGGTGACCGTTAAGAACAAGTATCCGTTGCCACGGATTGATGATTTGTTCGACCAGCTTCAGTCTGCTCTAGTGTTCTCGTGGATTGATTTGCGGTCCGGTTATTATCAGTTGCAGATTCGAGAGTCTGACGTGGAGAAGACTACTTTCAGCTTGAGATATGGGCATTTTTGGTGATGCCGTTTGGGCTCACCAATGCCCCTGCAGCATTTATGGGTTTGATGTAGAGGGTGTTCCGTCCTTACCTGGACCAGTTCGTGGTTGTGTTTGTGGATGACATCCTTGTTTATTCGCAGTCTACAGACGAGCATGCGTATCATTTGAGGGTTGTGTTGTAGACCTTACGAGATCACCAGTTGTATGCTAAGCTCAGCAAGTGTGAGTTTTGGCTTCACGAGGTGCACTTTTTGGGGCACGTGATTTCTGGTGATGGTATTTTCGTGGATCCAGCCACGGTCGAGGTAGTGATATAGTGGTCGAGGCCAAGGTCTATGACGGAGATTCATAGTTTCTTGGGGCTTGCAGGCTATTATAGGAGATTCATTCAAGATTTTGCTCACGTTGCAACCCCGATTACCAGGCTTATGCGGAAGGATGTGCGGTTTTTCTGGACTGGTGAGTGTGAGTAGAGCTTTATGGAGCTTAGGAGGCTGCTCACCTCATCACCGGTGTTGGTGTTGCCTTCTGGATCGGGAGGTTTCGTAGTGTGTACAGATACTTCCGGGGTCGGGTTGGGTGCTGTGCTGATGCAACATGGTAGAGTGGTGGCCTATGCATCTCGGCAGCTAAAGCCACATGAGGAGAACTACCCTACCCATGACCTTGAGTTAGCGGCTGTGATCTTTGCATTGAAGATTTGGAGGCATTATCTGTACGGTGAGAAGTTCGAGGTGTTCACAGACCATCAGAGTTTGAGGTATGTGTTCACTTAGAAGGACCTTAACCTTAGGTAGAGGCGATGGATGGAATATATGAAGGATTATGACTTCACCCTGTCTTATCAGCCGGGCAGGATGAATGTCGTTGCCGATGCCCTGAGCAGGAAGGTTGTGGTCAGCGCTATGATGATGAGGAAGTGGAGGCTCTGGGAACAGGTGCCATCCATGACATTTAGGCTCAAGGTTCCCTAAGAGCCGGGGTCAGCTGTTCTTGCGAGCTTGACTGTCACGCCTGCGATTCATCGTCAGGTGACAGATGCTCAGCATGCAGATCCTGAGTTGCCCCGGATTTTGGCTTTGGCTGATGTGGAGTTCGGCGAGGATGGAGCTGTAAGATTTCGTGGTAGGCTATATGTCCCGGCCTCGGAGCAGGTGAGGCGTGCGGTGTTGCTAGAGGCTCATGGGAGTCGGTACACTGTACACCCGGGTGCGACAAAGATGTATCGGAACTTGAAGAGGCAGTTCTGGTGGTCTGGCATGAAGAGAGATATTGCTGAGTATGTGGCCCGATGCCTGACCTGTCAGCAGGTGAAGGCGGAACATCAGTGAGCAGGAGGTACTCTTCAGCCCTTGGAGGTTCCCGCGTGGAAATGGGACCACGTGACCACGGATTTTGTGGTGGGATTGCCGAGGACTCCGAGTGGGCAGGATAGTATTTAGTTGCTGGTGGATAGGCTGACGAAAGTGGCTCGGTTGCTACCGATCAAAGTCAGCTGGAGTGTGTCCAAGTTGGCTCGTCTTTATGTGGAGCGGATCGTTCCTTTGCATGGAATTCTCATTTCCATTGTGTCAGATCGAGATCCGCATTTCACTTTTAGATTCTGGAGGAGTTTCCAGCGAGCTCTTGGCACGGAGTTAGCGTTTAACTCAGCGTATCATCCTCAGTCAGATGGTCAGTCAGAGAGGACCATTCAGACGTTAGAGGATATGTTGAGATCATGTTGCCTGGAATGGCAAGGGAGTTGGATTCACCATCTACCATTGGTGGAGTTTGCTTACAACAATGGCTATCATTCAAGCATTGGGATGGCTCCTTATGAGGCATTGTACGGGCGACCGTGTCGGACTCCACTCGATTGGTCTGAGGTTGGTGAGCGTGTTGTGACGGGACCGGAGCTAGTGCAGCAGTGCATTGATGTGGTGCATCTGGTCTGTCAGAACATGTTGGCGGCGCAGAGTCGGCAGAAGAGCTATGCCAATAGGAGGAGGTAGCCACTCAGTTTCGCGGTTGGTGACCGAGTATTTTTGCGGGTTTCTCTCATGAAGGGAGTGATGCGATTTGGACAGCGTGGGAAGCTGAGTCTCCGCTATGTTGGTCCTTTTCTCATCGTGGAGCGCGTTGGCGAGGTTACTTATCGGTTGCAGCTACCTCCTGAGTTTGTAGCGGTGCATGACGTGTTCCATGTCTCGATGTTGAGGAAGTATATGCCTGATGTTTCTCATGTGTTGGAGGATTCTGTTTGGCCCGAGGTGACTCCTGATCGGTCTCTACCGGAGTTCCCTATCCGTATTGAGGATCGGCGAGAGCAGCACCTACGGAACAAGGTTATCCCTCTGATAAAGGTGGTGTGGCATCGACACTCTGGTGGTAAGGCTTCTTGGGAGCGTGAGGATGAGATGCATCAGCAGTTCCCTTATTTGTTCGAGTGAGTGTCCCTTTTTCTTCCCCTGTGCTTCATTTTAAATTTTGAGGATGAAATTTGTTTAAGGGGGGAGGGCTGTAATATCCCGGACCCTTCAGATCCTTTTTCTCGGGTCCCGGATTTATTTTCTCGGAGAATTTGTTCTCACTTTGCCTGGAATTATCTTTCGGACATTTTTTGGGTTCGGAACCGTGTGTTTCGGATCAGTTTCGGAGGTCCCGGAACGTGTTCTGCGGTTTCCCGTGTTTTTCCCTGACAAGACCTACGGAACCCCGTAGCGGGTAAACCGAGTCGTTCACCTACTGAGGGATGGTACCACGGCGATCAGCGTGTTCCAACGATCGCGGCGGTATATTTTTCTATTTTTCATATTTTTTTGGAAAATCTAGAATTTCTATAAATACCCCTCCTTTTTCTTTTTCTTTTCTTCTTTTTCTTTCTTCCTCCTCCTTCTGTCGTGACACACCCGCGCCCCCCTCTCTTTCTCTCTCCTCTCCCGACGATAAAGCGGCGCGCCCCTCCGGCTACAGACGGTGGTGGGTGACGACGCGACGACGGCAGCGGCGGCGAGACGATCGTGTGGGCATGCAGAGTTCATGGGAAGCGTGAAGGAATGAGGGTTTCAATGGTGTTCTTCGCGGTTCGGGGATGATCCGCTGCGTTTCGAGCGAATTCGAGGTAGGGTGACGGTCCTTAGCTCGATATTTACCTTCCCCATGATTCCTAGGCCGAGGCGAGGTCGAGTGTGGGCTATTTTGGGACGAGAAGGGAAAATCATGTTTTGGGGTGTGAGTGCCCGATCTAGTGTTTCAATGCATATTTTCGTGGTTTGTGGGCATCTAAAGATGCATTAGGGGCTTGGGAACAAGTTTCCTTTTTGGTTCCCCTTCACCCGGGGGTTCATGGGGCGTGGAATGGCGAATTTGGGGTTTTCCCGCCGTTCTTGATTTTTCGGAAGTGTGGCGGTCCTTCTAGTGACCGCCACTTCCTTCTGGCAGTCCCCGTTCGACTGTTTCAATTTTTTCGTGCGTGGGTTGGGCCTGGCGGCCTCACGATGAGCCGCCAGAGCCCAGGTGGCGGCCGAAGGTCCGATCGCTAAGCCCAGTTGGCCGGCGTGGCCTTCGAGGCATTTTGACCGTTGGTTTCTGACCGTTGGAGGCTTTTTGGGTTTGGCGGCCGAAGGTTCGCCCGCCTCGTACCCTTTGGTGGCCCTATATAGGACCGCTTGTTCTTTCGTGACCCGGGGTGTGACGGTCTACCGTTGGACCGTTACAGTCCCTGTGACGGCCTATTGTTGAACCGCTAGCTCTTGTGGCAGCCCAAAGGTGGACTGCCAGCGGTTCATGTTCAACCGGAGTTAGGTTTTGCCGATTCGAGTCTCGGGTGAGTGGATCTCGATCCACGTGCTGACCCGTGGTCTAACGGATGCTGGGCATCATGTGGGGGCTACACGTTAGGGTACCGTGGGATCCCGGGAGTTGGTGTTCTCGGCCTACGTCACCGTGAGTCGGTGTCGATACGAGGAGGGGTCCTTGTACTTTGTCCTGTTTAGACGTTATTTTTTGTTGACTAAAGAGTCTACCCTTTCAGTGACCCTCCACTAGTCGTAGCCTTCCGACACGCGAGTGGTCCCACCAGGGAGTGGTGGCGAGGCTACCCTGAGAGACGATTTTTAGACTAGTTTCCATCGGACCCCACATCTTGCAGCCAGAGTCCAGCTGAGGGGAAAACCAGTTAGAGGGCCAGACCTGGGACACATGGTCTGTGTGTGCACACGTGGTTGGGGGCGGTTGGACCTGTTGTGCCCCTGTGATTTTGATGATAGCAAACACTATGAGTTATCTGAACATCTGTGACATGATTTTCAACTCTATGATTTTGATGATAGCATATCATGAACATCTGATTGATTGTTCTGCGTTGGGCATATATCATGTCAGTTCATACAGCTTTGCATGTCATGAATCTGTGTCTGAATGATTATTTCTGCTTTGGGCATATGAATGTGCTATCTTGCATTAGCAGACATTCAGTTCATACAGCATTGCATTCTATCATATATCAAGTCTACACATTACTTCATTCAAAGTCTGTACAGCCTTCGCAAGAGCAAGTCTGTACATCGTTCTCTCCAGCAAGTCTATACACTGCATGCTCACACAACCATCAAGTCTGTACATCGCTCACTTGCATGCACACAAGTCTACACAGTGCTCTTCATTCATGTGCACAGTTCGTGCATCAAGTATGTACATTGCCTTTGCATAAGGTCACTCAAAGTCTATTCATTGTTTACAGCATTGGCCAAGTCTACACATCGTCATCTTGCATTCAAGTCTGCACATTGGCCAAGTCTGTACATCGCCACATTGTTCATGCATTGCTTAGCTCAAGTCTATACATCGGCCCTGTAGCTTGCTTAGCTCAAGTATGTACATCGGCCCTGTAGCTTGCTTAGCCAAAGTCTATACATTCCCTAGCTTTACCTACGTTCAGAACAGTAAGTTTGTACATCGGTAGAGTCTGCACATGGTTGCTTTGAACCACGCTAAGTCTATACAGTCTTTGCATTGCACGCTAAGTCCATACAGCCTTGGCATTGCACTAAGTCTATACATTGCACTGTATCATGCTTTTCTTCAAGTCTGTACATCGGTTGACTTGTGCAGTGCATCGTCTCTTAAAGTCTGTACAGTGTGAACATTGCATAACATAAGTCTATACAATGCATCGTCTCATGCATCGTCTCATGCAGCGTCTCTGGGTTCAAGTCTGTACATGCTTCGGATGGCATCACTTAAAGTCTGTACATCTGCGTTCATCTGTCTAGCACACACACATTCAAGTCTGTACATCTGACCATCTCGTTCAGTGTCTCACGCTATCAAAGTCTATACAGCGTTAGCCTATAATGCATCGTCTTTCAAAGTCTGCACATCCATCGTGTCACTCAGCGTCTCACTCAAGTCTATACATTGTAGCGTGTCTGTGCTTCAAGCTTTCCAAGTCTATACACTGCATGCCCTGCAAGCTTTCCAAGTCTATACACTGCATGCCCTACACGCGCTGCAAGTCCATACATTATCTACACTGCACACACAAGTCCATACATTGCATTTGGGCATCAAAGCCTGTATAGTGTCTCACATTGGCAAACTCTGTACATCGTTGGCCTGAGCATGCTTCGTCTTCTAAAGTCTATACATCCGTCACACTCCAGCCTTTGCCTTGAAGTCTATACACTGCATGTCCTACACGCGCTGTAAGTCCACACATTGTCTGCCCTGCACTCAGCAAGTCCATACATTGCTTCTAGCATGCACATTCATACTTCAAGTCTATACACTCGTTATCAAGTCTTCAAGTCTATACACTCTTGTGTGTCTGCATTGCATTCACTTTCTATACACAGCCTGCGTCTGCATCAGTTCATAAGTCTATACATTGTCTTCTGCACAAACACTAAGTCTACCCATTGTAGCATGCACGATCAAACAAGTCTATACACACTTCAGCACTCAAAGGCTGAACACTCTTCAGCAAGTCTGTACACACTTCAGCACTCAAAGGCTGAACACTCTTCAGCAAGTCTGTACACTCTTCAGCACTCAAAGGCTGAACGTTCTTCAAGCTAAAGTCTGTACACTTCTTATTTCTAAGTCTATACATTCTATCCTTCACACTAAGTCTATACACGGTGGTCTTCAGTTACCCAGCAAGTCTGTACATCCTTCTGATTATTTTCTTATGACTGTGTGACAGGTACTATTCGTGAAGCCTATGAAGGGCACGTGATCCGAGGTTGGCACCTGGCACGTGATTCGAGGACAACATCCTAATTGCTGCTGCTATAAATACGAAGCCTCCTCCATCTGGAGAAGACTGATCAAGAGAAAAAGAGATTGATCGAGAACATAAAAAGATCGAGTGATCGAGATAGAAGGAAAGAGCTGCAGAGAGGCAGAGAGCAGAAGAAGAAGAAAGAAAGAAGAGAGAAGCTGAGAGCCAGAGTGAGAGAGTAGAAGAAGAAAAAAAAAGAGAGAAAGAGAGATGGAGAGCTCGTGAAGAAGAAGAGAAGCTTCGTTTGTCATCACTGGACTTTGGATCAGATCCAATCTAGTTTGCTCCTGCGAGAGCTACCTTGTGCATTTCTTTTTCCAGCTTTCAGTTGCTGCATTTTTGTTTTCTCTTTTTAACTGTTCACAGTTGTTCTTCTGATCCTCTAGTGTGAGGTCGGGTTCCCTCCGGTTTAGTGGAAGAGAGACTTGCGTCTCTGGTTGCCAGTGACTGGGTGTCACTGGTTGTTCCCCTCCGGTTTGGAGGAAGGGAGGTCCGAGACCTCTGGGTTGCAAGTGGCTGGGAGTCACTTGTGGGTTCCCTCCTGGTTTGGAGGAAGGGAGATTCGTCTCCGGTTCTGGTCTTGTGGGTTACAAGTCCAGGTGTTCCCTCCTGGTCTGGAGGAAGAGAGACTTCGGTCTCTGGTTTGCTAGTGACTGGGTGTCACTAGTGGTTCCCTCCAATTGGGAGGAAGAGGGGAGGTTGTTCCCCTGGTCAAGCTGTTTGGCAGCAATTGTTTGCAGACCGAGTCTGCTGTTCTAGCCTTGCTAGTGGAAGCCTCACTCCGATTTGGAGTGAGGGGTGGACGTAGGTCTGTGGACCGAACCACCTAAAAAATCTTGGTGTTATCGTGTGGTTTGTTTTCCCTTATGTGTTCTTTTCATTGCTACGCACATTAGATGCTTGCTTAGGATCGTGTGAGAGCTAATCGAATGGTTGTCTTGCTTTGATCCTTCTAAGTATTATCAGTTTATTTCTACAATTATTTTTAATTCCGCATATCTGAGCATTAGAGTTTTAATTAGGTGATATTTGAAGAGGGATACATTTACCCCCCCCTCTGTATCCGGGCCTTGCACCCTATCAATTGGTATCAGAGCGGGTTCTCTGACTTTCCAGATCCAACGATCTGTAGAGGATCCTGCTGGCTTTCGTTGCATCTCTGTCTTCTGCATACAGTTTTGAAATTGCTTGATTGATTTGCCTTCATGGCTTCTCCACCGGTTTTCAATGGGTCTGATTTTAACTCATGGGTTAGCAGTCTCCATAACTATGTGAAATTGATGGATCCGGATCTGTGGAAGTTAATCTCACACGGTCCTCACAGACTACCAAAGAAAGAGTCCAAATGGACTGACAGTCACAGATCAAAACATGGAGAGAATCAGAGAGTTTTGAATCTAATGAAAGAAGCTACTGACAAGGCTCTACATTCTTATTTTTATGACTGCAGGTCCGCTAAGGACATTCTCGATAAGCTGAAGCTAGCTCAGAGAAGAAATGAGGACAGCTGCCTGATGGCTGACAAGAGCAACCATGGCAGTGATCAAGATGAATCTGAAGATGCTGAAGAGGTAACCAATCCTTTCTCTAGTTACACTTTAGATGACTGGGAAGATGCCTATGCCAATCTGTTAGAATCCTATGAAAGACTAAAGAAGAAGAATAAAAAACTGATAAAGAAGCTAAAGAATCATGAGGATGCTAAATCTCGAGGTGAAAACCCTGAAATTCTGAAAATTGAAAATGACATATTTAGAAGACAGTTAACAGCTTTTGATTCTATTAGTTCAGACTCAGATCATTTGAAATCTGAAAAACAAACTCTTATGAAACAAATTATGTTGGGTCCCGTAGTGCAGGAACACGGATCTAGAGGGGGGGGGGGTGAATAGATCCTACTGCTAAAAACTATGTCCAATTAAAAACGCAACTAGCACACAGCGGAATATACAAGATTGAGAATTTAATCTAAACATATTTAAACTAGATTCACTCAATCTCACCGAGCTCACACGATTGCACAAACAGAAAGGATAGAGAACACACAATCACAAGAATCAAACCACAAGACAAGGGGATTTTTAAGGTGGTTCGGGACCATGACGGGCTCCCTACGTCCACCCCTCACCAAACCGGTGAGGCTTCACTATACGCTACAAAATGTAGCAACACGGGGACGAACCCCAAACCACACACGCTGCTTTCACAGCAAAACACACACACGAGGCCTTGCCTCAACCTGCTGCCACTGCAGCACACACACACACACACACACACACACTAGGGAACACACCCCGAACAAATTCCTCACACAGAGTCACTACTCCGTCCACACACACGTAGGACAATGCCTACTCAACCACACGGGAGAAAGCTCCCAAAAACAACACACACGCGGATATACTCCGCACAATCAGCACACATATAACAACACACACACTCGGAGACCCCCTTCTCCGAACACCCACACAAGATATTAGCTCAAATGTATATGAATCAAAACATATATATGCTATGACCGCCCAACGAATTCTATAGATGAAAACTAGAAGTATGCATCAAGTATAAGGCTCCCCCTTCTTCAGCACAATCTGATTCTCCTTGCTCGTTGACGGATGATCATGATTTAGACATCATCTTCTTCGTCTCCTCGAGATGCACTTCTTTACCTTCTTCTAATTTCTTCTTCGCCTGAAAGAACAGATAGAAATGATAAGCTCCAAATCAAGCCTGTTTACATCAGAAAATTGATTAGCCTCATAAACCCCTCTACTCTCATCCTTGTGGTACAACTCCTCCTTCTTCTTCTGCAAGAGAAAGGAAGGCATTAGTTCATCTTTGTTGCTTAGGATGAAAACGCAGTACTAATAAGATAGCAATCAATAGATGAACAAATGAACATGTATATATATATATATATTGCACCTCATAGATAATCATTCAAGACCTTGAACAATCTCAAACAAAAACACAGAAGTGAAAGATCAAGACAACTCCCTAAGATTTTCGATGAAAAGCTTCTGCAGGATGAGGAACCGTTCTTGAAGAAAGATGATTGATTCTTGCATGGATGATGTTTGTATCTTGATTCTCCATGTTGCTTCCAGTAGAGGATCGATTAGGGACTTGAATCCACATTCTTCCCTTCACATATAAGCTCAAAACAAGGTGGAAGAGGGCTTGGAGCTTCAACTCCGAACCTGCATACACAAGGGTTAGCAAAACACCCAAAAATCAGATCTCGCTTGTCATCCTTAAGGTTTGCAACCCAAGAGACGTATATAAGAGTTTAGGTCGGTCAAGAGACAGCCTAGGGACCAGATCCACACTTTGTGGAGTGATTTGTAGAAGTTTGACTCGGATTGGAAGACTTTAGGGGCAAGAAAACGGCGGTCAACAAAGGTGGCTGGAGGTCCGACGGGAATAAAGCAATGGGTCGACCCTTGGGGTCGACCCTCGTGAACAGCCATGCTGGATATGGGTTTTAGCTCACAGGGGTCGACCCTTGGGGTTGACCCTCGGGGGGTTTTGAATTCCTGGACATATGGGTCGACCCTTGGGGTCGACCCTCTCAGTTCCCCGTGCTGGAATAAAAAAATGACCCACAGGGGTCGACCCCAGGGGTCGACCCTCGCGTTCCCAGAACCCAAACAGTTGGTTCTGGGTTACATGGGTTGACCCTTGGGGTCGACCCTTCCATGGGTCGACCCTTTCAGGCAGACTACAAGAAATACACGATGTATAGACTTCGTGAATGCAGCGATGTGTAGACTTGATGGCTATATAGACTTACTGATGTATAAACTTGCTGGCTGTATAGACTTGCTGATGTATAGACTTGCTGCTGAAGGATGTACAGACTTGCTGCTGAAGGATGTATAGACTTGCTGCTGAAGGATGTATAGACTTTGATGTGCCTGCAACCAATGTATAGACTTCTTAATGGATGTATAGACTTTGATGTGCCTGCAACCATTGTATAGACTTCTTAATGGATGTATAGACTTTTGAGCAAGATGCATGAACAACCCACAACGTATAGACTTGGCAGATGTATAGACTTGATACACAAACATATCAGCAGAGAATGAGGATGTATAGACTTAGCATATGCATGAATGATGTACAGACTTTGTGTTACGAACACAGGCTGTACAGACTTTTAATGTACAGACTTTGTGTTATGCAATAGACAATGTATAGACTTTGTGGCATGTAATGTACAGACTTGCCAGCATGCAATGTATAGACTTGATGTTGCGAACTGTGCACATGCATGAACAATGTATAGACTTGGTGGCATGCAATGTACAGACTTGCCAACTTGCAATGTATAGACTTGATGGTGCGAACTGTGTACATGCATGAACAATGTATAGACTTGGTGGCATGCAATGTACAGACTTGCCAGCTTGCAATGTATAGACTTGATGTTGCGAACTGTGCACATGCATGAACAATGTATAGACTTGGTGGCATGCAATGTACAGACTTGCCAGCTTGTAATGTATAGACTTGATGTTGCGAACTGTGTACATGCATGAACAATGTATAAACTTGGTGGCATGCAATGTACAGACTTGCCAGCTTGCAATGTATAGACTTGATATGCACTTATGAGCCTTATAAAATCACAATGCATCCACATGATGATAAGTCTTACAGAAACAGTTGATGATCATTTCCACAACCATTTCAACCTTCATACACATGAAGACATGAACAACCATTCTCTCACACGACCAAGCAACAAAGGCAATTTGTAATCATCAAAATCACAATGCACAATAATCTCCCCCATTTTGATGATGATAAAATATTATGCTATAATGCTCCTCTCTCCCCCTTTGACATAATCAGAAATGGGGGTCAAGATGGGGATACCATGATGGCAGCAAGACTATTTGACACCAATTGTTAAAAAATAAATGTGGAAATTGGAAATGCAAATGGAGACAATATGGTTATGAGGAATACAAGATGACAAAACGATATGCAAATGCTCACAAGTGGCAGCAAGTAGAAATGGTGTATGGTATGACAATAATGAGCAAGCAAACAAGCACTCAAACATCCATAAAAAGATATTGACTCATGCAAGTCTGGATGAGTTAAGCAGATAAGATCACATGCGAAGCTCCCCCTTAGACAACGACACATTAGATGATTGGCTTTGATTTTCAAATTTTGAGATTTTTAGTTTTCTTGTGAAATGCATGAAACATGATGTATGACAATGATGAGACATGAAATGCATACAATGTGATCAAGCAGATATCTATAGATACATGCAACATAACTCCTTAACAAGAAGGGATACCAATTGATTTACAGTGAGGGGATAGGTGTAGGAAAAGTGCAAGTGAGTCATTAAGTTCAGAACGCTCATGATTACACCTAGAGGATTGTGCAGATAAATAGGAGAAGATGTACAACAGGTCAAGCAACTAATCAAATTTTCAAAATACATATCAAATCAAATTACCATGTGCAAGTGAGTAACATGAGAATGAAGTTTAGCCATATAGATAACCAGATTTTCAAGTAAACACAATAGTAAGTGTACAAACTACATTTCAATCGAGAGAGCAGCGTATTGGAGGCTTCGCTCTACCTCAATCAAATATATCATCAGAAATTTTCATACTGACAATCTGAATTTTTCTAAGAAGGATCAGGTTCAAATAATTCCTTTTTACGCGAGGAGACACATGGAGCTCATGCCAGAATCCTCGGTTACTCAGAATACTGAACCTTGTCACCTCATTTGAACAGAGATACTTTAGTCAACACTTTTCAGAAATGAACCACATCATGTCTCAGGTGACATGTGCCCAATTTACTCAGTGAAATAAAGCATTGCTCTGCCTTTTATTTCAACCATTCTTTTGTATGTGGAGGCAGACAGCTTTTTCCTCAACTGTCTCTTATCATCCATGCAGCAAGTTGAATTACTTTAGAGTGTTGAAATGAAATTCCTATATCTTTATGAATAACACTCAATTTCACATTAAAGTGCATGAAGTGTACGAATTTGATTGAACATGTATGGAGAAAATTTAACTTAGAGCAGGATAGTGTAGCTCCCCCTATGTAAATACAATAAGCATGAAATGCTCCCCCTGAGAGTTTGACATGAAGCACACTTATCAAGACTCAGATGCAACATTATTTATCAATGGAGTATTCGGTCGTAGAAATTTCAAAGGAAGAGGTTGAATAGCATATAATAACATACAATCATACAGTGGACATATGCATATGCAATGCAAAATGAAAAGATATGTAATTTCAGTTCTTGAAAGGTTGGCCCCAAAGATATGAGACCAATCATTGGAAGTATTCATTTTGGCATTTATGCAACATGGAATATTCAAAATGATGCATTTCAAAATATGCACTATATGTATACTGACAATGCCAACTATGTAACAAGACACACGATGAGCTTCATCTCCCAAAAATATATGTGAATGATATGCAGAGAATGATATGTAAGTATGCAATGTGATGCAAGATTTCAGATTTCACAAGACACTCTATATGCACCTAATGCAACTAAAGCATGACACACATTATCAATTGTTAAAATGTGAGGACACAATTTTATTATGGAAAGAGAATTCATAAAATTCATTCAAAGCATCAAAATCATCACATTTGAACTTTTCTTGAAAACAGTTGTGCTTTTAACCAAAAAGATGAGTGGCACATTGGTAAAGACCATGGAACATTGATCAACTTCAGTCCTCAAGATGTTCAGCCATAAACACAATATCATCATGCTGAGAGAATGGAAAAACATCATTTTTAAAATTTTAAGCATGCAAAACTCCCCCATAATCAATGCATGATTTCAGAAAATTCATTTAAGTTGGATGCCATATGCATAGATGATTCATGGTACCGGGCGGAGGTATATTCTCATGCATGGTGATAGCTTTCAGACAGGCTTGACCTGCCCTTCCATATGTCACCATTTTATATACCATGTAATCATTGAAATGATGATCAGAAACAAATGTTTTCTCATTTGACATCGGGGGTTTAGCAAAAGGCATTCAATGGCTACACTCTCATATATGCTGCTCAGATGTTTTAATACCATTCAGCCAAGCATTCATTATCCACATTGACAAGAACAACCAAGGGGTATTCAAACCTTCACAATCACTGTCTGTCAAGTTATGACATTAACATCAAGACCAAGGAACTTCAGCCAAACACTTTATTTTCTCACCTTTGTCTTGAGTTACCTTTATTAACATTTTCAGATTCTTTACTTTATTCCCCTTCTTGTCTTCTGCATCAATAAGCTCCTTTCTTTCTCTCCTGCAAGAAATAGAATGATATTAGTCAAAGGAGTTCCATTGAGACCCCAAATTCGCATTTCATATAGGGCAGCAGATAAAGATATGATAAGATCAAGAACCCCATGCCAAACCCTTTCAAAACCCCTCTAGGATAAGAAGGGAGACCCTAAGGGTAATGGGGTAAAAGTTCAAACCAATCGGTCCTCAAGATGGGCATTTCGACACCAACTGAGGAACAAACAAAATTGCCTAAGACAGTTAATCTGAGCCCAGAAATGCCAAACATGAATTAAACTCAATCTAGGCACATGGTGATACATTCAAGCGTTTGAATTCTTACCATGATTTTAAGGGTTGATGGTCATAATCAAACCTGCACTGTAAAGAGCTCAATTCATGTCAATCTTAAGTCAATGCATATGAAGAAACTAACTTCAAGGCTTTTCATCACATAAGACTATCTCTCTCTCTCAACCTGTAATATCAGAAACTTAATTTCATATCAACCTCAATTCAATACAAATGAGAAAACCAATCTCTATGCTTTTCTCTCACAAGACAATCTCCTATGAGCTGCAAGTATGTATGATAAGTTTCAGCTTTCAATACAAGTGATTCACTCAAGCTGTCATGAGTTCATAGTTTAGTTTAGAAATTTCAAGTGTAGCCCACAGTGTAAAGGGTCAAGTCTAAGCACATGATAAACCCAGGCCTGTCCATGTGTAGTATAGATCAATGCACATGAAGGACCAAGTCTAAGAACAAGTGTAGATAAGGTTGATGCACATAAAACACAAGACAGCCTCTTCAAACCTGCATATTAGAGACTTAAATTCCAGCAACATGAACTTAGAATTCACACAATCGATGTGCACAAATATGAACAACCAACTTACAAATCAATGTCAATTCAAGGACAAGCCCATGTTAACCAAGGCATCACACCAGAACTGGCCAAGTCTACTTAAAGCCTTCCTCTTGGCCTCAAGGCAATCCTGCAACAAGGTTCTCATTTGGTTGGTTTGGGTACCCAAATCTTCTTGGGTCCCGGATGGTTAGTTGCACCTCTAGTGGGTGCCTTCCACAGTTTTTGGGCATGTATATCATCAAAATACTTTAAGGAGCAAATATGCATGGTATGTCCAAACTTACCACAATAATGACAACAACCAAGAGACTTCACGGAATCAAATTTATGTGATTTAGCATGAATGTTATCATTATAAGCATGAAAATTTCTCTTCTTCTCAACAGGATGAGCATGAAATTTCTGTGGGTTGGCGAAAGTATGATTATTTTTGACTTTGAAATTCTTTCTTTCATTTGCTTGCCAACACTGTGACACACGGTGTCCTAGCTTTCCACAATTAAAACAAGCAACCCTTTTTCTTTTGAAAACAAGTTCATTTTTGCATGCTTTCAAATCATCCGATTTCATAATGAAACAATCATTCATCAAATGACCATGCTTACCACAATAATGACAATTGATATTTGTTGATTTTGGAGCATGGTTTTTGTGACTTTTGTGAGCATGAATCCTATTGCTCCTAGGTTGAGCCTGAGCCTTGGGATTTGATTTCTCAACACAAGAAGCATTTGACATATTTGAGGAACACGAAGCATGCACAAAAGATGTTTGAGTCTTTAGCCCAAAAACTTTCTTTTTGGTGGGTTCATACCCAAGACCTTCTCTTTGAAAGTTTACCTTGGTCCCCAAAATCTTGTTCAGATTCTCTTCCCCATTCACAAATTTAGACAAAGAAGCATTCAGATCAAGAATTTCCTTTTCAAGTGATGAAATATACAATTCATAGGAAATGATCTCATTGTCACAGGAAATGACTTTTTCATTCAATTGGACATTGATGGTTTTGTAGCTCTCCATCATTTGTTCTAGCACATGCATCTTTTCAGAATCATCAACAACCAAACTTTCCCCTTTTTCAAAAGCAAGTATTTTTTAGACATAGTTGTGTTTAGATGTTTCAATTTTTTATTTTCAGATTTTAACAAAATATTTTCTTTTTCAAGAAACTTCATGCTGCCTTCAACCAGAGATGTCTGAATCAATATAGCACTGTTTTCCTTTTTAAGTTCTTCATTTTCATTTGCAAGTTTATCATTCATAATCAATTCATTGCAAATATCCTGATCAATTGAGTTTGATTCCATTTTGGTTCTTAGATCTTTTTCAGTTTTCTCCAATTGATCAATTATGTTCTTGAGGGCAACATTTTCATTTCTCAAACATGTAATGGTTTCTTTGTGGCATTCAACATCATGTTCTAAAAGTTCATTGAAGTTAACAAGCTCATAACATTTATCACAAGAATCATTTTCATGGACCAAGTTTTCAGATTTCTTTTTTAATTTTCTATTTTTTGACTTGACTTTCTTATATTATTTTTCCAACTCATCATAAGCTTCAACAAGATCATCAAGAGTAAAATCTTCAGAATCTGAATTTACCTCTTCTGCACTTTTGTCACTTTGTTGATCAGCATCATCGGCCATGAGACATTTTTGCCTTTCATTTTCTTGAGCTTTGATCAACCGGTCCATAAGCTCCTTTGCCGTCCTACAAGAAGATACAAATAGATACTTGTTAGTATTTATAGAAGCTTTCAATAAACTCAAAGCAGTAACATTATCATGATGCATCATTTTATCCTGATTAGACCACTTGGTCTCATCTAGAGGTAATATGTGTGGACCATGACAAATCAATTTCCAGAGACAAGGATTAATAGAATTGATCACCACACACAGTTTACCTAGCCATGAATTAAAATTCAAACCAGTGAAGATTGGCAAACAGTTCATTGATATATGTTTAGTAGAAAAATTCATGATTGTGGAATGCACAGGGATCACTCTGTAGATCGCAAGATCTAGGGACAATAGAGCCTCGCTCTGATACCAATTGTTGGGTCCCGTAGTGCAGGAACACGGATCTAGAGGGGGGGTGAATAGATCCTATTGCTAAAAACTATGTCCAATTAAAAATGCAACTAGCACACAACGGAATATACAAGATTGAGTATTTAATCTAAACAGATTTAAACTAGATTCACTCAATCTCACCAAGCTCACACGATTGCACAAACAGAAAGGATAGAGAACACACAATCACAAGAATCAAACCACAAGATAAGGGGATTTTTAAGGTGGTTCGAGACCATGACGGACTCCCTACGTCCACCCCTCACCAAACCGGTGAGGCTTCACTACACGCTACAAAATGTAGCAACACGGGGACGAATCCCAAGCCACACACGCTGCTTTCACAGCAAAACACACACACGAGGCCTTGCCTCAACCTGCTATCACAGCAACACACACACACACACACATACACTAGGGAACACACCCCGAAAAAATTCCTCACACGGAGTCACTACTCCATCCACACACACGTAGGACAATGTCTACTCAACCACACGGGAGAAATCTCCCAACAACAACACACACGCAGATATACTCCGCACAATCAGCACACATATAACAACACACACACTTAGAGACCCCCTTCTCCGAACACCCACACAAGATATTATCTCAAATGTATATGAATCAAAACATATATATGCTATGACCTCCCAACAAATTCTATAGATGAAAACTAGAAGTATGCATCAAGTATAAGGCTCCCCCTTCTTCAGCACAATCTGATTCTCCTTGCTCGTTGACGGATGATCATGATTTAGACATCATCTTCTTTGTCTCCTCGAGATGCACTTCTTTACCTTCTTCTAATTTCTTCTTCGCCTGAAAGAACAGATAGAAATGATAAGCTCCAAATTAAGCCTGTTTACATCAGAAAATTGATTAGCCTCATAAACCCCTCTACTCTCATCCTTGTGGTACCACTCCTCCTTCTTCTTCTGCAAGAGAAAGGAAGGCATTAGTTCATCTTTGTTGCTTAGGATGAAAACGCAGTACTAATAAGATAGCAATCAATAGATGAACAAATGAACATGTATATATATATATATATATTACACCTCATAGATAATCATTGAAGACCTTGAGCAATCTCAAACAAAAACACAGAAGTGAAAGATCAAGACAACTCCCTCAGATTTTCGATGAAAAGCTTCTGCAGGATGAGGAACCGTTCTTGAAGAAAGATGATCGATTCTTGCATGGATGATGCTTGTATCTTGATTCTCTACGTTGCTTCCAGTAGAGGATCGATTAGGGACTTGAATCCATGTTCTTCCCTTCACATATAAGTTCAAAACAAGGTGGAAGAGGGCTTGGGAGCTTCAACTCTGAACCTGCATACACAAGGGTTAGCAAAACACCCAAAAATCAGATCTCACTTGTCATCCTTAGGGTTTGCAACCCAAGAGACGTATATAAGAGTTTAGGTCGGTCAAGAGATAGCCTAGGGACCATATCCACACTTTGTCGAGTGATTTGTGGAAGTTTGACTCGGATTGGAAGACTTTAGGGGCAAGAAAATGGCGGTCAACAAAGGTGGCTGGAGGTCCGACCGGAATGGGTCGACCCTTGGGGTCGACCCTCGTGAGAGGGTAAAAGACCCAAAAGCAATGGGTCGACCCTTGGGGTCGACCCTCGTGAACAGCCATGCTGGATATGGGTTTTAGCTCACAGGGGTCGACCCTCGGGGGGTTTTGAATTCTTGGACATATGGGTCGACCCTTGGGGTCGACCCTCTTAGTTCCCCGTGCTGGAATAAAAAGATGACCCACAGGGGTCGACCCCAGGGGTCGACCCTCGCGTTCCCAGAACCCAAACAGCTGGTTCTGGGTTACATGGGTCGACCCTTGGGGTCGACCCTTCCATGGGTCGACCCTTTCAGGCAGACTACAAGAAATACACGATGTATAGACTTCGTGAATGCAGCGATGTGTAGACTTGCTAGCTGTATAGACTTGCTAATGTATAAACTTGCTGGCTGTATAGACTTGCTGATGTATAGACTTGCTGCTGAAGGATGTACATACTTGCTGCTGTATAGACTTGCTGCTGAAGGATGTATAGACTTTGATGTGCCTACAACCAATGTATAGACTTTTTAATGGATGTATAGACTTTGATGTGCCTGCAACCATTGTATAGACTTCTTAATGGATGTATAGACTTTGATGTGCCTGCAACCAATGTATAGACTTTTGAGCAAGATGCATGAACAACCCACAACGTATAGACTTGGTAGATGTATAGACTTGATACACAAACATATCAGCAGAGAATGAGGATGTATAGACTTAGCATATGCATGAATGATGTACAGACTTTGTGTTACGAACACAGGCTGTACAGACTTTGAATGTACAGACTTTGTGTTATGCAACAGACAATGTATAGACTTTGTGGCATGTAATGTACAGACTTGCCAGCATGCAATGTATAGACTTGATGTTGCGAACTGTGCACATGCATGAACAATGTATAGACTTGGTGGCATGCAATGTACAGACTTGCCAACTTGCAATGTATAGACTTGATGGTGCGAACTGTGTACATGCATGAACAATGTATAGACTTGGTGGCATGCAATGTACAGACTTGCCAGCTTGCAATGTATAGACTTGATGTTGCGAACTGTGCACATGCATGAACAATGTATAGACTTGGTGGCATGCAATGTACAGACTTGCCAGCTTGTAATGTATAGACTTGATGTTGCGAACTGTGTACATGCATGAACAATGTATAGACTTGGTGGCATGCAATGTACAGACTTGCCAGCTTGCAATGTATAGACTTGATATGCACTTATGAGCCTTATAAAATCACAATGCATCCACATGATGATAAGTCTTATAAAAATAGTTGATAATCATTTCCACAACCATTTCAACCTTCATACACATGAAGACATGAACAACCATTCTCGCACACGACCAAGCAACAAAGGCAATTTGTAATAATCAAAATCACAATGCACAACAAATTGGATTACACAAAAAGGAGAATCAAGAGCTTGTTTGTGAAATTGCTGAACTAAAGGAAAGACTCAGCTCAACTGATGATGATCAGGCTCATAACAATGATGTTGTTCAAAATGAAGAACTGGTGAGAAACTTAGAGCTTGTCAACTTTGAATTGGAAAACATGAAATCTGAAATTGAAATACTCAAAAACCAGCTCAAAGAATCTGAACACAAATCAAATAATCTTGAAAAAGTAAATAGTTTGGTTTCTGAGAAACTGGAGGCTGAGAGAGTAATAAACTTAGAGCTTAAGAAAAATTTCATCAAACTTCAATCTGAAAAATAACAAGAAATGTTTTATGAATGTCAATTTTCATCGGATGATTGGGTGCTTGATGATGAACTCACAGAGCAAAACAATAAGTTGAAAGAAGAAATCAACAAACTGAAACATCTAAACACCCAACTGCCAGATAGGTTATTGACAATGGAAAAAGGCAAGTGTGTGAGCATAGATAATTCTGATAGGTTGGTGAATGCTGAACAAGAAATTGAGAGTCTAAAAACCATCAACCTAATGTTGAGTGGAAATGTCAATTGCTGTGAAGAGAAGATAGCTAACTATGAGCTCACTATCACATCCCTTCAACAAGAAATTGATGATCTTAACAAGTCTCTATCTGAAGTTGACAATGAAATAAAGTTAAAACAGGAAGTAGAAAAACTCAAAAGTCTGAATGATACCTTGCATCAACAAGTCATTTCCTGTGAAACAGATCTGTCCAAATATGAAGCTAATGTTGCTGTCTTAAACTCTGAGATTCAAGATTTGAAAAATTCTCTATCAAAATTTGTCAAAGGAAAGGACAATCTGAATAAGCTTCTTGGAAATAATATTAGTTTTCAGAGAGAGGGACTGGGTTACAGTCCGACAAACAAAAGGAGTAATGGGAATAAAACGTCTACTATTTTTGTCAAAGCTTCTAATCAGAACACAACCTCTGCTCCTTCTGTTTTTCAATTCACTACACAAAAGTCCACTGTCAATTCCAAATCTGCAGAACAAATTCAAAAACTGAAAAAGAATGAAAATTCACTGAAAAAGGACAAAGATGTCTCTGTTAGTACAAAGAAAGATGCACACAAGACACATGATCTCTCACACAGTCATACTAAAAAGAGTTCATGTTATTATTGTGGGAAGGCAGGTCACATAATGGAAGATTGCAGATTAATGTTAAAGGATGAGTATGCTAGTAGAACATTATATTCTAGAAATTTTTTTGATAGAAACCATGCTACTAGGAAGCCTTATGCTTCATGTTATTATTGTGGTAAGTATGGTCATCTCATGAATGAATGCTTTATCATGAAAGAAGATAATAAATTGCATGCCAGGTCTTCCATGCATCTTCATGGTCCATATGGAACTAAACACAAGTCTAATCAGCACATTATGTGCTTTAACTGCAATAAGCCTGGGCACAAGACTGCTGAGTGGTGGTTTGGATCCACTTGGGGTAAAAATGGTTTTCATAGAAGAAATTCTTATGCTTGCTCTCACTGTGGGAAGAATGGCTATACAGTCAAGAACTGTTGGCATGTTCAGAAGAACTCTGTCAACCCCTATGTTGTCAAATTCCCTGCAAAATCATTTGCAAAATTTTCATGCTATAACTGTGGTAAGCAAGGTCACAAATCTGCTGAATGTTGACTGATTAAGAATAAGAATCAAACTGTTCATGCATACAACAGAAAATCTTATGATCATGTTTATAAACCTCATACTGCTGTTACTATGCATCATAAGAACCAGAAACCAGTCACATCATGTAGATATTGTGGAAAGTATGGTCACTCTATGGACAATTGCTACCTGATGGATCATGATAACCATGTTGCTAAGAATTTATTTAGAACACCTGTCAGGGCTAACGCAGGACCCAAAGCTGCTTGGGTCCCTGCAGGATCAAAATGATCAAAAACTTTGCAGGTGTGCCTTGGACTGAGGAATAAAGAGGGGTAAATTAAACCAAGGCACCCAAGCTGATAAAGCCCCTTTCAGGTAGATTCTCTGCACTTCCTGTTCTTAGATTTACTGCATAGCATGTTAAATCTATTTTTGCATATTCATTCATCATCTGCATTGTCAGATTTAAATTTTTTGAACTCTCCTCATACATGATTTGCTTTTTAATGATAGACTGAATTTGCATATGCAGCCATTGAAAAATCTGATGCACTCAGGACTGTTGGTATTGCATATCATGCACTTTGTCAGGGGGAGTTTATCTGTTGTTGCATTTGAAGAGTAGTGCATGTCATAATATTTGAAAAATCAAAAAGGATATTCCATTGCATCTAGACAGGGGGAGCATTCCTGTTTGATCACTTCTTCACCTCTTGAACTTCTTCTATCTATCAATCTGATCCATTCTCTTGGCAATTGTGTGGTTCACTTGAATTCCCTGCCGTCTATACTTGTGTAGCTGTTCTGTCTGTATTCCAGACTCAGCTATTGATTCTGCCTGCTGTGAATTCAATTGCTAGCTTGTTCCTATCATTCACATTTCTTCATATCTTGTCAAGTCTGGTCCAAGCTAATCTGACTGAATTTTAGTCCTTAATGCTGGCGTCTGATGGCTCTCTGCTATTCTCTCAATAAAAATGCTTTATTGACTCCACTGATTTCCTGACAATGTCAATGATTCATCTGAATGAGGACAGATTTTAGTCAGTGCACCCTAGACATAATTCAGACATATTCTGAAAAGAAGAAACTTCTATTATGCTGGCTTAAGAATGTTTTGATAAATCAAATTGATTTAAGTCTAATGTATTTCCTAAGTTTTGATGTAAAAGACTTGAAAATATCTGAATCATCATGCTTAATAAATCTTAACAAATTGTCTCATGAACTTCATGCAAAACCTTCTGAACACTAAAATTTTAAAAGACATGGCTATCCTTGGTTAAGATACATGTAGAAGGTATTGTTCTTAAACTTTTCAGTGTACTGAGCATTGTTTGAAAAATCTGAAAACATTTAAAAAGTTAAAGCAAGAGCAATGACTTCGGTCACAGAGAAATTGGGTTCTCTATCAAAGAAGTAGAGTAAGCCCATGTCATGAAGTGCCATAGTTAACTCTCTTTTAAAAATGTTTGAAAATCTGGCAGAGCAATGGCATGGGTGTGTTGAGTAACTGGGGATTCTGGCCTCTGATCAAGGTGTCTCCTCATGTAAAAAGATACTCCATTACTAACTCTGTTCTCCTTGAGAGGCAATATGATTGTCACACTGAGTAACTGGGTCACTTCACCTAAGATGTGTTGTGCCTCATGTAAAAAGGTGTTGACTGAACCAACCTTGCTTAGGAAAAATGAGTGCTGATCAATAGAAAATTTTGAAAAACTAAATACAAGTTCAGTCTCATTTATCTCTGTTTAATCTCAATATTATCTTGTGTAACTTCCATAGGAGTCTTTGAATTTAAATGCGTAAGATGGAAGGAAGTTAAACATGAATTTCAGATGAGTTGTTGGTTCATCTTTATTAATAGGTGTTTCAGATATGAGTATTGAATTTTCTTGATAAACTTTGAATACATCTCTCTTAAATCATGATGGTAAGTTTAAACTCATTCATAATCTATTATAATTAAAGAATCTGAAATTCGTTTACAAAGATTTATGAATTTGGTGTGCTAATGAAAATCTGTCTTCCTCATTTATTCATTGTGCTTACAGATTGTGGTAATCCTTGAGTGCTTATGTGCTTTTGCTGATAGATGTTTCACCTCTTGTCATACCTCAACTCTATTCTGGCTTTAAGGGGGAGATTAACATCTGCATCATAGACTTGATTTGTGCATGATCTTAACTGGCTGGCATAGGAGAGCATATATCTGCAACATAGACTTGTCTTGATTTGTGCTTCATTGTTTAACTGCCTCTGTGTCTTTCATGTCTAAATGACAGAGTCAAAGGGGGAGTATTTTTTTTCTTTATTCATATCATGTATGCTTGTATTTCTCATCTCAAACTATTTTTCTTTTTGATGAAGTCAAAGGGGGAGAATAGTTTGACATGAGTCAGTGTGACTCATAGTGTTGCCTGACTCATATTGTTGCCATCATCAAAAAGGGGGAGATTGTTGTGCCCATGTGATTTTGATGATAGCAAACACTATGAGTTATCTGAACATCTGTGACATGATTTTTAACTCTATGATTTTGATAATAGCATATCATGAACATCTGATTGATTGTTCTGCGTTGGGCATATATCATGTCAGTTCATACAGCTTTACATATCATGAATCTGTGTCTGAATGATTATTTCTACTTTGGGCATATGAATGTGCTATCTTGCATTAGCAGACATTCAGTTCATACAGCATTGCATTCTGTCATATATCAAGTCTACACATTGCTTCATTCAAAGTCTGTACAGCCTTCGCAAGAACAAGTCTGTACATCGTTCTCTCCAGCAAGTCTATACACTGCATGCTCACACAACCATCAAGTATGTACATCACTCACTTGCATGCACACAAGTCTACACACTGCTCTTCATTCATGTGCACAGTTCGTGCATCAAGTATGTACATTGCCTTTGCATAAGGTCACTCAAAGTCTATTCATTGTTCACATCATTGGCCAAGTCTACACATCGTCATCTTGCATTCAAGTCTGCACATTGGCCAAGTCTGTACATCGCCACATTGTTCATGCATTGCTTAGCTCAAGTCTATACATCGGCCCTGTAGCTTGCTTAGCTCAAGTCTGTACATCGGCCCTGTAACTTGCTTAGCCAAAGTCTATACATTCCCTAGCTTTACCTACGTTCAGAACACTAAGTCTGTACATCGGTAGAGTCTGCACATGGTTGCTTTGAACCACGCTAAGTCTATACAGCCTTTGCATTGCACGCTAAGTCCATACAGCCTTTGCATTGCACTAAGTCTATACATTGCACTGTAGCATGCATTTCTTCAAGTCTGTACATCGGTTGGCTTGTGCAGTGCATCATCTCTTAAAGTCTGTACAGTGTGAACATTGCATAACATAAGTCTATACAATGCATCGTCTCATGCATCGTCTCATGCAGCGTCTCTGGGTTCAAGTCTATACATGCTTCGGATGGCATCACTTAAAGTCTGTACATCTGCATTCATCTATCTAGCACACACACATTCAAGTCTGTACATCTGACCGTCTCGTTCAGTGTCTCACGCTATCAAAGTCTATACAGCGTTAGCCTATAATGCATCGTCTTTCAAAGTTTGCACATCCATCGTGTCACTCAGCGTCTCACTCAAGTCTATACATTGTAGCGTGTCTGTGCTTCAAGCTTTCCAAGTCTATACACTGCATGCCCTGCAAGCTTTCCAAGTCTATACACTGCATGCCCTACACGCGCTGCAAGTCCATACATTATCTACACTGCACACACAAGTCCATACATTGCATTTGGGCATCAAAGCCTGTATAGTGTCTCACATTGGCAAACTCTGTACATCGTTGGCCTGAGCATGCTTCGTCTTCTAAAGTCTATACATCCGTCACACTCCAGCCTTTGCCTTGAAGTCTATACACTGCATGTCCTACACGCGCTGTAAGTCCACACATTGTCTGCCCTGCACTCAGCAAGTCCATACATTGCTTTTAGCATGCACATTCATACTTCAAGTCTATACACTCGTTATCAAGCCTTCAAGTCTATACACTCTTGTGTGTCTGCATTGCATTCACTTTCTATACACAGCCAGTGTCTGCATCAGTTCATAAGTCTATACATTGTCTTCTACACAAACACTAAGTCTACCCATTGTAGCATGCACGATCAAACAAGTCTATACACACTTCAGCACTCAAAGGCTGAACACTCTTCAGCAAGTCTGTACACACTTCAGCACTCAAAGGCTGAACACTCTTCAGCAAGTCTGTACACTCTTCAGCACTCAAAGACTGAACGTTCTTCAAGCTAAAGTCTGTACACTCCTTATTTCTAAGTCTATACATTCTATCCTTCACACTAAGTCTATACACGGTGGTCTTCAGTTACCCAGCAAGTCTGTACATCCTTCTGATTATTTTCTTATGACTGTGTGACATGTACTATTCGTGAAGCCTATGAAGGGTACGTGATCCGAGATTGGCACCTGGCACGTGATCCGAGGACAACACCCTAATTACTACTGCTATAAATACGAAGCCTCCTCCATCTGGAGAAGACTGATCAAGAGAAAAAGAGACTGATCGAGAACATAAAAAGATCGAGTGATCGAGATAGAAGGAAAGAGCTGCAGAGAGGCAGAGAGCAGAAGAAGAAGAAAGAAAGAAGAGAGAAGCTGAGAGCCAGAGTGAGAGAGCAGAAGAAGAAAAAGAAAGAGAGAAAGAGAGATGGAGAGCTCGTGAAGAAGAAGAGAAGCTTCGTTTGTCATCACTGGACTTTGGATCAGATCCAATCTAGTTTGCTCCTGCGAGAGCTACCTTGTGCATTTCTTTTTCCAACTTTCAGTTGCTGCGTTTTTGTTTTCTCTTTTTAACTGTTCACAGTTGTTCTTCCGATCCTCTAGTGTGAGGTCGGGTTCCCTCCGGTTTAGTGGAAGAGAGACTTGCGTCTCTGGTTGCCTGTGACTGGGTGTCACTGGTTGTTCCCCTCCGGTTTGGAGGAAGAGAGACTTGCGTCTTTGGTTGCATGTGACTGGGTGTCACTGGTTGTTCCCCTCCGATTTGGAGGAAGGGAGGTCCGAGACCTCTGGGTTGCAAGTGGCTGGGAGTCACTTGTGGGTTCCCTCCTAGTTTGGAGGAAGGGAGATTCGTCTCCGGTTCTGGTCTTGTGGGTTGCAAGTCCAGGTGTTCCCTCCTGCTCCGGAGGAAGAGAGACTTCGGTCTCTGGTT
The DNA here is from genome assembly GCA_022559845.1 of Amorphophallus konjac. Taxonomy (NCBI): domain Eukaryota; kingdom Viridiplantae; phylum Streptophyta; class Magnoliopsida; order Alismatales; family Araceae; genus Amorphophallus; species Amorphophallus konjac. The sequence continues at coordinate 169,286,224 of CM040129.1, read as the reverse complement.
TGCTAGTGACTGGGTGTCACTAGTGGTTCCCTCCGGTTGGGAGGAAGAGGGGAGGTTGTTCCCCTGGTCAAGCTGTTTGGCAGCAATTGTTTACAGTCTGAGTCTGCTGTTCTAGCCTTGCTAGTGGAAGCCTCACTCCGGTTTTGAGTGAGGGGTGGACGTAGGTCTACGGACCGAACCACCTAAAAAATCTTGGTGTTCTCGTGTGGTTTGTTTTCCCTTATGTGTTCTTTTCATTGCTACGCACATTAGATGCTTGCTTAGGATCGTGTGAGAGCTAATCGAATGGTTGTCTTGCTTTGATCCTTCTAAGTATCATCAGTTTATTTCTGTAACTATTTTTAATTCCGCATATCTGAGCATTAGAGTTTTAATTAGGCGATATTTGAAGAGGGATACATTCACCCCCCCTCTATATCCGAGCCTTGCACCCTATCAGGACCCACGCTGACGAGCGGGACCCCAGCTAGTCACTTGTTCTGTGGTTACTAGTACGGTGTCCCCGTTCCACCAGGGGTCGAGGGGGACACCTGAGGCGCGGTTTAAGTCGTCAGTGGACGCATCCGGCCTTGCTTCTAGTGGGTTGGTACTCCTGTCTTTGTATGGTAGCTACTCTTGCATTTTTTGACGAGTTATCTCGATTTTCGTATCGTGCGTTCGGTACAAACCGTAGTGGTAGCTTGCAGATACTTTTCGTGTAGTTTCTCGATTTACGAGGTGGGGACCAGATGATCCCTGCTGGGCCTTTTGTTTTGAGGCTCATTCCCTGCGTGTTTTCCGTGTTTCAGGTGAGACACAGCTTCAGGGGACCGCTTCAGAGGCTCCACGTGGTTCAGGTGCCCAGGGTTAGTTGCCAGTTGCCAGTTCCGGGGTATGCCCCACGTAGTTGTACTTTTCCCTTTGAACTGTACTAGTTGTTGACTACTGTTATATTTTAGACTGCTGTTATTATTGTGAACCATGTAATTTAATTAATGTCATTATTTATTTCCTGCTCATTCATATTAACTGCGTAGTTATGTAATTATTTAGATTCTTGTGTATCTCCATACAATCCCTTTTAAGACTTCCGAGTCTTCGGGCTCGTGGGTGGCGGTTTGAGATTCGGGTTATCGGGCCTTCCCGGTGTTCGGATCTTGGGTCGTTACATCCTCCTTGTTCACAGAGCCCCTTGCAAAAAGATGGAACATATTAGCTCTCCATTATTCCAAGAAATAAAAATCGTAGCACTAATATGTCATCATTGTAAGACATGCAAAAGATCAAGACAAGATCTCACTGACATCCAGATATAAAATAGAACATGCCAAACATCTCAGATAATCAAGGGACATATATAGAGATTTTCCCCCTTTTTGCAAACTCCTTATATCTCCAAGTTGATGTGAACAGTTGCTTGCGATGTTGACGTCTTCACATTCGTTGCTTCATTCCGCTTGCAACTCTCTTCATCAACGAGCTCCAAATCTCGACGGAAGTAGATCAGATGTAGCGTGGAAGTCCTCTCCAGCTCCTTTCTCTCTCACCTGCACGAAGAAGAGCAATATTAGCCGCTGGAGATATGTTCTACGAATGGAGATGGAAGCTTCTATATACTCAAGGCAAAGAAGCATAAAAGACTTAAAACCCCGGGCTAAAACCCTCTCAAACCCTCACCAAAACAAGGGTAGAAACCTTAGGAGTAAAGGGGTAAAAGGGCAATCCAATCGGACCATGTAAAGGGGATTTCGCAACCTGATCCAGAATCCCGATCCGGATGCACCAGAGAAAGTGTCAACTCTTGGAGTCGACACTTTTCACAAGAGGTTCTGTTTTACATAAAACAGAACAATCTACCTGAGAGTGTCGACTCCTAGAGTCGACACTTTCTGGTGAGTGTTCTGTCTGCGTTCAAAGTAGACCACAGGACACCAAGAGTCGACTCTTGCAGAGTAAAACCAGAAAAACACTTAATGTAGTGAATTGAACCCCAAAACCATGATGTATGAATGAAACCTAACCTTGCCACATGGAAATACATCAAAAGTGAATTCTTACCATGATTCCAAAGATTTGTGGGCCTATTTAAACCTGCACTTTCAAGCAATTCAAATTGATGAGAATTAAGTCAAAGCAATTCAATAGACCATTTTCAACCAAAATCATTCCATCCACATTGAGATATATTCAATCATGATTTCTTACCTTGAACAAAGGGAGTGTGACACATTTGAGCCTTGCATGCTTAAGAACCTCAACCTCATTTTAATACACCTAAGAATCACTCAATGCATTCTATCATGTCTGTGGATATAAATACATGGTCAATGCATATGAGAAGATTGGGTCGGTGCAATTGAACCAAGTCGGTGCAAATAGAGCAAAACAACCAAGATTGGGTCGGTGCACAAATGAGCAGAGTCTGTGCAAACTGTGTAGAACCCATAGATAAGGTCGATGCAATGATGAACAAAGTCCATGCAATGATCAACAAGGTCGTGCAATGGACAACGAGATTCGTGCAATGACGAACCAGGTCCGTGCAATTTGTTTCTGCACAGTCCAGAAAATTCACATCCATGACAGTCTTAAAGAGATGTAGCTGAATTCACCCAACCGTTGACATTCAACGTTCAACAATCACAATAGCCTTTCAACATGACTCACATTCATCAAATATACATTCAGTTCAAGCCTCATAGAGTTCCAAAAAGACTTCTTCACACATATACAATGTGATTCAAGTGAACCTGATGGGAATCAACTTCGAACATGTACATTTTATTTTACATTTGTGTCTTTTTTATTTACATTTATACCCTTGTGTAATTGGGTACGCAATTGTATGGCAAGTATAAGCCAAAATGTGAGTCTTTAGGTTTTAGTGGGTTTATGTGCAAAAGTCCAATAGGTCCAGCTGGGCCCCCCCCCCACCTTCTTCCCCATTGGTCCACCTAAGCCTTAGGACCCATGTGGGGCTGGTCAAATGTCCAAGGTGGAATTCTAGATGGCTTGACCATTCAAGGGGACAAAGGGATGAAAATTTCAAAGTTGGCCACCCTTAAAGTCAAGGGGGCGCCCCCTTCCACTAAATGGGTTTTTTATTTTTGTTTTTTGACCACTTGGGGATTAAATCTTCTATCTCTTGTATACCCCTCCCCTAACCTAGATCTGAGGGTAGTTTAGGTCTTTTTACATTTTCTATATAAGCCATGTAATTTATGAATTACTTAGCATTAATGAAGAAAAAATTCCATTATTTGCTCAAGCCTAAGGGTGCACCCCTCTCACCCCCTCTAGAGCTGTGAGAGCTCTGATTTCAGATGTGTGAAGCATCTCCTCCACTACCTCTCTGAGTGTGACGCTCAGCATCGTCGCCGCCGCCGCCATCGAGCCGCTACCGCACCGCCACTGCCAACTCGTCGGAGATCTATCTACATCAGGATAGAGGTACAATGTTCGAATTTTACCTCCCAAACCTAAGATCTGACGGAGTTGAGATTTTGAGGGTAGGTTCCCCATATCAATCCCCATCTCCAAAAAAATTCCTCCGAATTTAAGCCTTCATTTCATTTTCCTTTCCATTTAAGTTTCTAGACCCATATAGATCTGTCCCTGTGCAGATCTTGTCACATCAGCTTTGTTCTTCCATTGTTCGACCCCCTTCCCCATTTATGATTGAGTCCAAATTTGGATTGGGTATTCTACCCACCAAAACCCACCTTCACAAATTTTCCCACGAATTTAGGAGTTCTTCTTCCCCTCTGAAAAATTAAAACTCAGGCCAAAAGTCTGTTCTGTCCTGTGCAATCCCGATCCTATCCCTGACCAGTCAAAAATATATTTCCCTTATTAAACCACCTCCAGAAAATCTACAAAAAATATTGCTGTCTTCCTTACTTCCCCTTCTCCAACTTTCATCAAGAGCACAACTTCTAGATCTGAAGTTTTCCCTTCGGTCAACCCTTATTCTCAGGAAAATTCAAATCTGTCCTGCCAGATCTGGTTTTGTGAACCAGCAGGTTGTAAATTCGATCAAGGCCATTACAGGGATAGACAAAATTCCTTCTTTGGCCATAGGTCGTACCCCTCTGAAAGAGCTTTCCAACGACGTTAGTCTCGCGTCAATCAGAGGTCGGGGCTGATCGCAACATCCGTTCTCCCCGGGTCACGCACTGCAGAACAGAAGTACCAGCCCGTGGACAGCAAGCCGCACCGACCGCCCGGCCGACTGTGGGAACGGTTTTTTTATTTCCTAATTCCTTGTTGGTTGGTTTATTAGGCGTGCCAGTCACCGGAGTGACAATTCATTGTGCGTTCGACCTGACTCAGTCAGTCGATTGTGATATTTGTGCTAGGACCCAGAGTCCGTCATACCATAAAGGATATGACGTTAATTACGTCCTTTCAAAGAAGGACAACCCTTGATTAGTTGCCAAGAAAGGATGCCTCGGGGGCAAATCGGGATAAGACTATTACGCTAACTCCGCTAGCGGAATGCGAAACATGCATAGGAAACCATGCTATGCGGGACATGATAACAATGTTATGGCGCAAATCCGATAGCATACCCCTTATTTTGGACTATGCCAAAGGGGGAATATAGGTCATCCACCCACGGAATGTCGGGATGGAAGCCGAAAGGAGAGCCGGGCGTAGCCCGAGATCCGGAAGGATCTGAGTGTGACGGGGCAATGTCCATTGCCATGGTGCTTGTTGATATTCCCTCCGGAGACCATTGGGGGACTTGCAACGACAGGACTCCCAGGGTCAGTAGGGTTGGAACAAAAACTCGACAGTTAATGGCATAGCATATCGGGGTAAGACCCCGTTAATATAGCTCCGCTTAGACATGGATGAAGAGCCATGAAACCCTCATGATATGGCGGGGACTGGTATAATAGCCTGTGGGGGGGGGTCAAGGTCCTTAGTCCAGGCTGATGGTGGACTTGACAGGGCTTCTGGAAGTTGGGTATATGACAGGTGGCCAACAACAGAAGGAGCCGACGCGGCTAAGGTTTCGGCACGAAGGTAAAACGGCGCGGCAGGGGTTCCAACACGAAGGCCAACCGGGGCGGCTGGGAATGAAGGGAGGTCGGCGCTGCAAGCTCCCTGGCGCGCCCATCACCAGGCACGAAATTGGCGCTGAGAGGAGGCTGCCCCGGGAGTTGTATGGCGCCGATAAAAGAGTGTTTCTGAGTTTTCAAGTATTATGAGGGGTTTTATGAATTCAAAGGGGTCCTTTATGTTCAATAGGGGTTTCATGAGTTTATTCATGGTGGTATTTGAGTGGTATAGAGAGTGAGGGTAGGTTCATCCACATGAAGCCTAAGGAGACCATGTGATTGTGATGTTTATATTCCCCTTTCTCGGTGGTGGCCTGAGATGGTATAGCTCAGCTCTCTGCCACACAGTTGGGGTTAGATTCATCATTTCATTTGGAAGCATTATACTGTACGATAGAGCAAAACTCGGGGATGAATTTTGACAGCACCTCCCCTTATTTTGGAGTGTGCCAAAAGGGTATTATAGGTCATCCACTCACAAAATGTTGGAGTGGAAACCAAAAGAAGAGCCGGGCGTGGCCTGAGATCCAGGGGGATCTGAATCTTATGGGACTTTATCCACCTATTGTGGGATTTATTGATATCCCATGTATAGTCAATGGAGAACATACAGTGGCAGACCTTCATACTTGATGGGGTGACAGAATGTAGGGGGGAATTGACCCCTTTGATGTAGCTCCCATGAGGATGGAGGGAAGGATAGTATTTCTCCTTAGAAGGATAGGGTATCGTGACCAAGGATGACATAGCTCGAAGGCATCGGCACGAGCATATCAGGGTGGCCGTCTTCAGGATGAAGATGTGAAGGTCTTGGCGCGAAAAAGAGAATAGGTTTCGGCGCGACACAAGAAGCTTAGCCGACGCGGGCAGTCCTCGGCGTGAGACTCGCGCCGAGAGGGGCACGCGCCGGGAGGCTGGAAAGGCTTCTGAAATGAGGGTCTCAGTAATGTTTTGAAGGGATTTTTGAGGTGAAGGCTTCAAGGGGCTCTGGGAATCTTAAAGGAGGGTTTATTCAGGGATTTGCAAAGAAGGTTTATTCAAGGGTTTGACTACCACTGAAGGGGTTACGGAGAGGGTATAATCCAAGGGGATGGTAGCCTTCCCTCTGGGGCCTCACAGGGGGCAGAACCACGGACGGCCACTTCTGAATTTATCCCTCTTCATTTCACCGACGAGAAGCCATGAGATGGACTGTCTCAGGCGCTCGACGTGGATACGAGGTTACGAGGAAACACAGCAGAGAAGACTTCAGCAGATCTGGGAGAGTAAACTATGAGATATATGTAGCTTGCGATATCCGTTACATATATTAAGCCTCAGATGCAGAGAAACAAAAAGATGAAAGGGAAAACTCAGCTCGCTTTTATTAACTATTTCATCTGAACGGCGTACACGAATTCAACTCAGAAGAGAATCCAACAAAAAACATATACACAAACTCTATCCCTGATAACAGGGTTACATTAGCATTCAATGCTACTGAAGCAAAGATGCTCGAAAGTAGACACAAAAGAAGAAAGGGATACTCAAATAAAAGACGTGGGAAAGGGAAACTGTAGCCCCTTATGGCATCTTGAAATCGATCCCACCTTGACTCTTCCTTCGAATCGCTGCAACTCTTTCTTCTCCTCAGCTTCCTTAGAGGGCTCTCGAGCTCCCTTTTCTTTCAGTGGCTACTGCTCTCTGTTTTTCTCTCTCTTTGTTTTTCTGTCTCTTCTTTCTATTATCTTCCTCCTCTCTTTTCTGTCTCGAAGGGCAGCAACTTTTATAGAGGGATGGCCCTCAGCCTCTCGGCACGAGCTCCCCGGCGCGCCTCAGCTTGTGTTGGGCTTAGCCCATTTCTTCATCATCCGGCGCTGGGTTCAACCTAATGGGCTCCCTTCGTCGGCATGGTGGGCTTCTCAGAGTAGACGCTTTGTATTCACGACCGAGCGTGAGGCTACCTGAACCCCTTTCTGTAAGCATCAGAATTATCTGAAAATCCTTTCCAGCAGGCAGATGGTTGCCTAGATTTTGTTATAGTCTTATCAGCCTGACTACCTGAATGATAGCAGTACTGGGCAGCGGCCTAACCAGAGATGGCTTTAGCCGGACAAAGTGTTAGGGGTAGTGGATCTCTTCTATTCTGATTCTCAGAACTTCCAGGGATGGTGCATGTAACGACTCGAGAATCCGATTATCGGGAAGGCCCGATAACCCGAGACTCGCACCGCCACCCACGAGTCCGAAGACTCGAAGGGTTAGAAGGATGGTGTGGAAACTACACAAGTATCACAAATAATTGCAGAATCAAATAGTTATATAAATAAGCAGGAAATGAATTAACGTTTTACATGGTCCACAATATAACAATAAAATAACAACAGTAGTCCACAACTAGTATAGAGATAAGAAAAAAAAGTACAGCTATACGGGGCATACCCCGGCTCTAACCTCTGGCACTAACGCTGGGCACCTCAACCGCGCTGAGCCTCAGACGAACTCCCCTGAAGCCTCGCCTCGCCTGAAACACGGTGAAAACACGCAGGGAATGAGTCTCGGAACAAGACTCAGTAGGGATCACTCGAACCCTACCTCGCAAACGAAGAAACCGCTATGCTAGCAGTAAGCGAGTACCTCAAAAGGGAAACCCTGCCATCTACAAAGCACCGGTCTCACGGCACGAAACCCGACACACGTGCCACGGCGAAACAACCGGAACACAACGGCCAACACGGCAGAAACCCGAAGCTCGAAGTCGTAACGACTGACAGTCTGACTCTCCCGACTCGATAGGAGTACCTCCCACTAGAAGCATAGCCGGTAGCGTCCCCTGATGACTTACACCGCACCGCAGGTGAACTGCCTGACGTGGTAGCGCCTACCAGAGGCACGGACACCGAACAAGTACCACAAACAAGTGACTAGATGGGGTCACGCTCGTCAGCGTGTGTCCAACTGCTCCCAACCACGTGTGCACACACAGACCGCGCATCCCTGGTCTGGCCCTCTGACTGGTTTTCCCCTTAGCCGGACTCTCGCTACAGACGTGGGGCCCGATGAAAACCAGTCTAAAAACTGTATCTAAGGGTCGGCCCGTACACCACTCCCTGGTGAGACCAGCACCGCGTACTGGTGGGCTACGACTAGTGGAGGGTCACTGAAGGAGTAGACTCTCAAGTCAACGGAAAACCACGTCCGCATCCGACGACGTACGGGGACCACCCCACGTACCGGCACCATCGCACGGCGACCACGGTCGGAACAGAAACGGGGTTGCAAACCACCCGGGGCAACCCAGTGCCTGACGGTCTACCCTAGACGCGTCACAGGACTCTGACGGTCTAGGCGGGACCGTCACAGACGTCTGACGGTCTAGGCTGGACCGTGACAGGACCCTGACGGTCCAACGTAGGCCGTCACACTCCCAGTGTAAAACAGAGTGTAACGCACCTGCCCTGGTGCGTTACAGACTATGACGCGCCTATGCAGGTGCATCACAGGGAAAAACAAAGGCAAGCTGTGACGCGTGCCACTCGGTGCGTCACAGCATGTGACGGTCCACGCCTGGAGCGTCACACACATGTAACGGTCCAGCCCTGGAGCGTCACATTGCCTGGGGGTCGAATAACCCTGACGCACCCACGCTGGGCCGTCACAAGGCTGTGACACGCCAGCCCTGGTGCGTCACACGCCTTGACCCCCAACGGTCGGATGCCAACGGTCGGGACGCTCTGACGGCCCAACCCAGGCGCGTCACACGCCTGTGGCGGTCTATAGTGGGACCGTCACTCTCCCAGACCCCAGTTGGCTAAACAAGGGCTATGACGCACCCGCCCAGGCGCGTCACACGGTGTGACGGTCACTGGAAGGACCGCCACACCGGCCCGATGGCGAAACGGCGGGGAAAGCCCAAAAAACCCAACCACGCCCCCATGCCTCCACCGGAGAGGGGGAAATCAAAGGGGAAGACCCCTGGGGACCCCTAGCATAATACTAGGCCATCAAAACGTGAAATCGCGGGCTAAATCCATAGATCGGGTGAGCTCTCCCCAAATCGTGGAAAACCCCAAACCCGCTTAATCAAGCCCCCCTCGGCCTCCCTTCGGCCTATAAACCACGGAAATGAACGGCGGGGAGCTAGGGAACATCACCCTACCTCAATGGAGCGAATGCTCCGCCGAATCGATGCCGAGATCATGAAGAACTCTTTGGAAACCCTCGTCCCTTCACGGTTCCCCACAAGCTTTATGCCGCCACGATCGCCTCACCGTCGCCCATGTCGTCACGCCGTCGCCCCGCGCCGTCTGCAGCCGGAGGGGACGTCGCCGCGGCCGAACGAGAGAGAGAGAGAGGGAGGGGCGGTGGTCACGGTGGGGAGAAGAGAAGGAAGAAGAAGAGGGTGAGGGGAGAGAGAGAAAAGAGATATTTATAGAAAATCTAGAAATTCCAGAAAATACCAAAAAATAGAAAATTACATTTTCAGGATCCTCGGAACGCACTGATCGCAACGGTACCATTCGTGCCCAGGTGAACGACCTGGTTCGCCCGCAGCGAGGTTCCGAAGAAATTACCGAAACACACACCGGTAATCGAAAAACACGAGCGGAAAAGTCGCGGAACGCTTCCGGGCCTCCGAAACAACTCCGGATCGCGCCGATCCGAACACGAAAGATGACCGAAATGAAATTTCAGACACAACGAAGCCGGACACTCCGTGAAACCAGATCTGGGACCCACGAAGAAGGATCCAAAAGGTCCGGGATATTACAGCCCTCCCCCCTTAAAGGAATTTCATCCTCGAAATTAAGGACAACCCTAAGGGGAAAGAAGAGGAAGACTCACTCAAACAAGTAAGGGAACTGCCGACGCATCTCGTCCTCACGCTCCTGAGAAGCCTCATCACCAGAGTGCCGCTGCCACACCACCTTTACCAAGGAGATGACCTTGCTCCGCAGGCGCTGCTCTCGCCTATCCACAACGCGGATGGGAAACTCTGGGAGAGAAAGGTCCGGAGTCACCTCGGGCCAAACAGAATCCTCAAGAATATGAGAGTCATCGGGCATATACCTCCGCAACATCGAGATGTGGAACACGTCATGCACCGATGCCAACTCAGGGGGTAACTGCAACCGATAAGTCACCTCACCGACGCGCTCCACAACGGGAAACAGACCAACATTGCGTGGACTCAGCTTCCCACGCCGTCCAAAACGTATCACCCCCTTCATCGAAGAAACTCTCAAGAATACCCGATCGCCCACGGCGAACGCGAGGGGTTGCCGCCTCCGGCCAGCATAGCTCTTCTGCTCCACAACATGTTTTGACGAACCACGTGCACAACATCCACACACTGCTGCACCAACTCCGGTCCCATCAAAACACGCTCACCAACCTCAAACCAGTCAAGTGGAGTCTGACACGGACGCCCATACAACGCCTCATAAGGAGCCATGCCGATGCTCGAATGATAGCTGTTGCTGTAGGCAAACTCCACCAACGGTAGGTGGTGAATCCAACTCCCCTGCCACTCCATGCAGCAGGATCTCAGCATATCCTCCAAAGTCTGGATGGTGCTCTCAGACTGTCCATCTGACTGAGGATGATACGCCGAGCTAAAAGCCAACTCCGTGCCAAGAGCTCGCTGAAAACTCCTCCAGAATCTAGACGTGAAGCGCGGATCCCGATCCGACACAATGGAGATGGGAATCCCATGCAACGGAACGATCCGCTCCACATAAAGACGAGCTAACTTTGGCACACTCTAGCTGACCTTGACCGGTAACACTCGAGTCACCTTCGTCAGCCGGTCCACCAGCAACCAAATACTATCCTGCCTACTCGGAGTCCTCGGAAAACCCACCACAAAATCCGTGGTCACGTGGTCCCACTTCCACGCGGGAACATCCAAGGACTGAAGAGTACCTCCTGGTCGCTGATGCTCCGCCTTCACCTGCTGATAGGTCAGGCACCTGGCCACAAATTTGGTAACATCTCTCTTCATGCCAGGCCACCAGAACTACCTCCGCAAGTTCTGATACATCTTCGTCGCACCCGGGTGTACGGCATACCTACTCCCGTGAGCCTAGCGCAACACCGCACACCGAACCCGCTCCTCGGCTGGGACGTACAGCCTGCCACGAAACCTCGAAGCACCGTCCTCGCCGAGTTACGCATCAGCTAAGGTCAAAATCTGGTGCAACTTAGGGTCCGCATGCTGAGCCTCTGTCACCTGACGGTGGATAGCTGGCGTGACAGTCAGACTCGCAAGCATTGCTAACCCTGGCTCTTGGGAAATCTTGAGCCTGAATGAAACTTCGGGTACTTGTTCCCATAGCCTCCACTTCCTCAACATCAAGGCACTGACCGCGACCTTCCGACTCAAAGCATCGGCGATGACATTCATCCTGCCCGGATGATAAGACAGGGTGAAGTCATAATCCTTCATAAACTCCATCCAACGCCTCTGCCTGAGGTTAAGGTCCCTCTGCGTGAACACATACCTTAAACTCTGATGGTCAGTGAACACCTCAAACTTCTCACCGTACAGATAATGCCTCCAGATCTTCAACGCAAAGATCACAGCCGCCAACTCAAGGTCATGGGTAGGGTAGTTCTCCTCGTGGGGCTTCAGCTGCCGAGATGCATATGTCACCACTCTACCATGATGCATCAACACAGCGCCCAATCCAACGCCGAAAGCATCTGTACACACCACAAAACCTCCCGATCCAGAGGGCAAAACTAACACCGGAGCTGAGGTGAGCAATCTCTTCAGTTCCCTAAAACTCTGCTCACACTCATCAGTCCAGACGAAAGGCACATCCTTCCGCGTAAGCCTGGTCATCGGGGCCGCAATGCGAGAAAAATCCTGGATAAACCGACGATAATAACCCGCAAGCCCCAAGAAACTCCGGATCTCCGTCACCAACCTCGGCCTCAGCCACTGCATTACTGCTTCGACCTTGGCAGGATCCACGGAAATACCATCACCAGAAATCACGTGCCCCAAAAAGTGCACCTCACGAAGCCAGAACTCGCACTTACTGAGCATCGCATACAACTGGTGATCTCGCAATGTCTGCAGCACCACACCCAAATGGTATGCGTGCTCCTCGGCAGACCGCGAATAGACAAGGATGTCATCCACAAATACGACCACGAACTGGTCCAGATACGGATAAAACACCCTTTGCATCAAGTCCATGAAGGCTGCGGGGGCATTGGTGAGCCCAAACGGCATCACCAGGAGCTCATAATGCCCGTACCTCAAACTGAACGCAGTCTTCTCCACATCGGACTCGCGAATTCTCAGCTGATAGTAACCAGACCGCAAATAAATCCGCGAGAACACTCGAGCAGACTGAAGCTGGTCGAACAAATCATCAATCCGCGGCAACGGATACTTATTCTTAATGGTCACCTCATTCAGCTGCCGGTAGTCAATGCACAGCCGCAAACTACCGTCCTTCTTCTTCACGAACAACATTGGCGTACCCCAAGGGGAAAAGCTGGGATGAATATACCCCTTGGTCAGCAACTCTTGCAACTGCGCCCGCAACTCCCTCAACTCAGCGGGGGCCATACGGTAGGGGGCCTTCACCAAAGGTCCCGTACCCGGCACAACCTCGATCACAAAATCGATCTCCCGCTGGGGAGACAATCCAGGTAAGTCATTCGTAAAAACATCGGGAAACTCCCACACCACCGAAATGTCGTCGACATCCGGACGCGGCTGGTCTACCAAGACCACAGAAGCGAGAAAATCCTGACAACCCGCATCAAGCAAACGACGAGCTCGAATAGCCGAAATAAGGAATCGGGAAGAGGAAGACCTGATACCTTGGAAATAGAAGGTGGGTCCACGAAGTCGCCGACAATAAACTCTCTTTGAGCCATAATCCACCAACGCATGATGTGTCTCGAGCCAATCCATTCCCAAAATCACATCAAAGTCCTAAAGCGGCAACGCATAGAGCCTAGCCGGTAAACTCCGCCCTTCCACCCACACGGGAACCTCATCGAATCAATACGGAGTGATCATAAAATCACCCAAAGGTAACTCCACTGCCAAATCACAGGATAACTGGGTCACCGACTCCTCGATACTCAACGTGAAATCCTCCAAGATAAACGAATGAGACGCGCCAGAATCAAACAAAACCCGAGCCGCACGACCCAAAATCTGAACGGTACCTTCCACGAGCTGCGACGCCACTGCCTCTGCCCTGGTCATGTGTGTAATCTGGCCGCGAGCTCTCTGCCTGCCTCCTACACTAGCTGACCTGGGTAGCGGCAGATACTGTCCCTGCTGTTGCTGCTGTGGGCTCCGCTGTTGGGGAATCTGCTGTTGCTGAGGAAACTGCTGCTGCTGCCTCTGAGGATAGTCACGCGCCATATGCCCTGGCTGGTCACACCAAAAATAGATAATCAACGCCGTGCACTACCTGCCCGGATGGAACTCGCTACACCATGGACACGGCCCTCGCGATCCACCCACTGATCCCTGACGCTGAAACGGGACCGGTTGCTGTACACTGCCCGATGAAGCCTACCCCTGACCCTTGGACTTCTTCTTAGAGAAACCCTTCTTGAGAAACTTCTTAACCTTCGAGCCGAAAGACACGGATCCTGTCACTGACGCTGCCGGTGCCGGCGCTCCTAGACCACCCGACGCATGCTGGAAGGAATGCTGCTGTTGGGTAGCCGACTGCTGGCTGCGACCTGACAAAGACTGTCCCTGGCTAATCGGTTCTCAAGTCCTCTGCATATCCATCTCCAAAGAAGCTGCAACGCGAGATGCTGTCTCCAAATCGGTGGCAGCGTTCACGATCAAATGGTGCCTCGGCTCTTGCCTCAGGCCCTGAACGAACTGCACGGTCTTCACCCTCTCATGCTCCATGATATGAGGTGCATACCGACCCAGTTCAACAAATCGGGACATGTACTGCAACACGGACATGTCACCCTGAACCAGCTCCAAAAACTCACGCATCTGCTGCGTAGCAATATACTCTGGACAGTACGTATGCTCAAAAGCACTGACGAAGTCGCTCCACGCAATCTGCTCAAGGGGATGCGACTGAAAAGACGTCTTCCACTCGGAAGACCACCACGCTCGAGCCGTACCCTGCAACTGGTTGTAGGCCAACGTCCCTCTGTCCTCTGCAGCACACCGCGCGGAACTGAACACCCGCTCCATCTCGTCGAGCCAATAACGAGCCACATCAGGGTCTGGCTGACCGCCATAGTAAGGGGGATGGAACTGCATGAAATCCCTCACTGCTTGGCCTGGCCCACCCCTGGTCGACGAGCCCTCACTGTTGACACCCGTTTTATGACCAATAAGTTGGGTCATCTCCTTGTTCATTCTACATGATGCTCCGAGTTGTTCCCTCTCATTAAGCCTTCTTGATCAGTTGGAGGCTTATTTCATGGGTCTTAACCTCTTGGTTGAGTCTGGTTTCCTCGGCGCTTGTCGTTTGGATGAAGCTTAGCAAGCTCTTATCATTTTTGATCCTTATTTGTCTCTAACGGTCCACCACAGGGGCGTTACGTTCTTTTAACGCATTATCCTAGGGCCGTTACATCTTGAGGAGTCCTACAGCTTGAGGCCTTTTGTTTCAATCCTTATCCTTTGGTCTATCCGTTGATTCTAACTGTAAGACCCCGAATAAATAATCAAGAATGACTATATTCAAAAATAAAATAATCAAGTTATACGCTATATGATTAAACCCATCACCCATATACACATAAAAAATGAGCCAAATTAAAAGACGCCTCCATCTAGGTCGTCATTTAATTGAAGACCCCTAAGAAGGCGCCAATTTATAAAATAACGCCTCTATCCTAGGCGTCAGATTCAGAAGTGACGCCACTATGTATGGGCGTCAAATTTCATATTTGCAGTAACGCAAGAAAATGTAATAGTAAGTAACGCCCCCTTGGCGAGTGCCATTTTATAAATTGAAGACCCTTTGACGGACGTCATTTTTAATTAACGCCCCAAGCTTAGGCGTCATTTTCAAACTAAACCTGTTAGTGTTCGGTTAGAACTGAGATGTTATCCTGGGTAAGCTTGATTGAGGAAGGATCAATACGTGGGATGTCTAAGTTAATAAGGACTCTAAGAAGGAAGTTTCAATTCCCATCGAACTCCAACCCTATAGAGTCTCCAGAATCCTATAAATATCCATCCCCTTTCCATCGAACTCACGTTAATTGCCAAAGACATCCTGCTGCTGCTACTGCTCTTCTGCCTTGAAGTTCCTCTTCGTTCTGCTGCTCCTATTGTGCTGCTGCATAGCTATTCTTCATCAGCGTCTTCCTCTTGCTGTCAATACCTTGAAGGGAGGAAGCTGTCTTCTGCTTCTTCTTCTGAAGGTTTTGGTAGTTCGTGGGAAGCTCCTGCTGTTCTAATCTGGACCAAAGGAGCTGCTACAATTGTTGCTCTTACCATCATCTTCCTACCGGGAACGTAGAAGAAACATCTCCTTCTTCCTTGTTCCCACTGCGTTGCTGAAGCTATATCACCCTCATCATCCTACTGCATCTTCCGAGGGGTGCTACTATTGCTTTGGCTAAAGAGTTGCTTCCGGAAACTCTGTTTGAAACAGAGTATCGTTCACAGTTATTTTCTTCACCGTTCTTCAGCGTCTGTCAGCCAAACCACCCAACCAAGGTAGGTTTTCTCAAGACTTAGCAAAATTCTATAGTTACCAAGTTAATACATGCATATAGGTCTATATATGTCTTCAGTAGTTACCGATTTCGTTTTCCAGAATGAAGTTTCTCTGTTTACTGCATGAATGAAATTGACGACCCATACCAAGGCGTCATTTTAAACCGACGACCGTGTAACAGTCGTCAATTTGCTAGTTATTTAATAAATATCACATGTTCAAAATTTAATAACTATGAACCTATATATGTAAACTAATGCATAATCATGTCCATAAATTCCTGATATTTTCCTCTATCTGTTTATACCTTTAGAGTCTTAATCAGACATACTCCAAAAATCATGTGTCTGTGATTGTACCTACCCAGTGCAAATCGTATGACAAAGAAATAGCGACCTTGCTTAGGTCGTCATTTAAATGGACGCCCGTATACATGGGCGCGACTTAGTGATAAAACGTGAAATTTTGATATATCTTTCCTGGATATTGGAATTGACGACGTGAACCCTGCCATTGTTTCTGATATATGACGCCCCTGACTAGGGCGCTGTTTAATAAATTGAAGACTTGAGCTAAGTCGCCATTTAGATAAACAATCGAAATTTAGAATATTTATGGAATTTATTTACAGAAATCTGGTTGAAATGACTGAATGGATAGTCGTCATTTATTGAAATGACGACCCAAACAAGGGCGTCAATTATAAAAATGAAGACTGAAGGTCCGGCGTCAATTGACTGATAGTTCTGACTTTCTGATTTTCATGGTTTTCAGTAACCCTTGACAAGGGGTGATGTGTATAGGCACTATGTTCCATTCCGTGAATATAGTACCATGTTTCACGTTGTTTAATCGATTACCCACTATTTCTCGGTGATAGACGAACTCTCCATGGGACATTCTGTTCCTTTGGATCAGTGACTTTATCATAGAGACCTCTATAAGACTCTGCTAGCTTTGGATTCCCTCAAAGCAGCCGAGCTGGTTGTACCCTTAAAAATCATGACACTTCTTAATTGCCATGTCACTCTAAAGAAACATGGTATACCGGCCCTCACGACATGCTGTTTGTATGTCATGAGAATATTCTTGAAATAATGGGATGGGTAATCCATACCATCCATATCCTTTAAGAATAGTGTGCCGTACTTGTGTACACTAATTCTATCTACCTTATCATGTACAAGAACGAGCGACCATGTTCATGTGGGCGCTTATTCCTATCGTCATGGCACCCGAGTTAGGAATCCGATTCCACCTAGTTTTAGGTTAATCATGATTATACCGTTATTATCGTCATTATACCACATGTTCAAATCCTTGAAATGCTATTCCACAAGATCTACCTTAAAAGTTCATACAAGTTTATTCCTTGAAATTCCATATTGGCTATAACTTTAGTGGATGTCGAAAAGTACATGATCAATGCCTGCGCATATAGGGCCCGATCTGGTCCTGGGAGGAGCACCCAAAAGTACTTGTGCCCATGGGAGTTGTAATGATCACGGTATGGCATTGTACCGAAGTGCATGACTAGCTTGATTAGACATTCCACAATCTCATACTCGACTTGACATGACATGACTTGCGTGACCCGGAAAGGGTATTTATATACTTGCTTAAAACGTGATAGCCAATTCCCGACATGACATGACGAATATACTTGCTTGAATAATCTGACATTTATTGATATAAGTTCTTGAAAGACATGCTAGTTCACTCAATTATCTCTTGTTATACTCTCTCTCTCTTGTCGTTTTACGCAAACATGCATAGCTTTATTACATTCATGTAACATGTAATTTACTTAAAGCAAGCTAGCTCTTGAGATATAATTCCTACTAAGCGTTCGCTCATTCAGTGCTTTTCCCTATTTTTCAGGTAAGTCCGATGACGAGACTCAATCGGATGGGGAAGGTCAAGAGTGAAGAGATTAGTGCTAACCGTCTACCTAAGCGTCTACTAGTCTTATCTTTCTATATTTTTGAGTCAATCGTTGTACTTTTCCCTTTATTGAGTCTTAGCACTTTCATTAAGTGGATTGTAATAGAAGTACTTTTGAGGTTGTGATTGAATAAAGGATTAGGTTATCTTTACTTTTGCGCACTCTGTCTTTGTGTTGAATACACTAACGCTCTGATTGACATGATCGATATAAACTCGTCACGCGTCTCTGAGTTCCTTCCGTGCTCGGGGCGTGACAGGTTTTGTGGTATCAGAGTCTAGGATATTCAATTCCTAAGAAACCCAAGTCCAAGGATAGGTTTAAAACCTTTAACCAGTGAGATTGGGTAGAACCAAGGGTTAAGTTAACTTAGAATCAAACCTTTGAACCTAATCACATATAGTTATTGTAATTGTAGGACAATGGCTGCCGAACATGCCAAGTGACGCAACATGCAACGCACTCTGCAAGGCATGACCCAGGCACTTCAACAAGTGGCACAAGGAGGTGCACATCGTGGAGCAGGAAATCTCCACCAAAGCTTCAAGAACATGAACCCTCCTAAGTTCATGGGATCCACTGATCCGGATGATGCCGAGCACTGGATCCGGGAGACCGAACGTATCTTTCGAGTTATGCAATGTTCGGACCAAGAGAAGGTCCTGTTAGCCACATTTCAACTAGAGAGGGACGCCCGATGCTGGTGGGAGTCGGTAGAAGCCACATTAGACCAAGGACAAGTTACTTGGGAGGAGTTTGTTGAACATTTAAACAATAGATATTTTTTGGAACGAGTCCAGGAGAAGAAAGCCGCTGAATTCGCCGCACTTAAGCAATGATCTTTGTCGGTGGCTGAATATGAGGCGCAGTTCTCAAGGCTATCTCGATATGCTAAACATCTAATTAGTACCGAGAAGATGAAAGCTAGGAGATTTCTAAATGGGCTCAGACCCCAATATATCACACAGCTGGCGCCGATGGACATACAAGTCTATTCGAAGATGGTACGCCGAGCTCAGTTACTAGAAGATGCCACAGAGCTATCTGATAAGATCTGTGGGAGAGACAAGAAGGAGCATGTTACTAGCTCCGGCACTTTCAAATCCAATTTCAAGAAGAGACTGAGTAATGGAGGTACTCCCTCCCAAGAGTAAAAGTTCAAGAAGACCAAACCTTTCTCCATCACCACTACACCTTCTAAGGTGGTATGTAAACACTGCGACAAGGCCGGACATAAGGCCGAAGAATGTTGGAGGAAACTTGGAGCATGTCTACATTATGGAAGCCGTGATCATCGGATTCTCGACTGTCCCCTATTCAATGATCAAGCCGGTGACGGGAAGCGCCTGGTGACATAGAATGCACGCCTCCAAGCTATTAAGGAGACAGAACAAAATGAAGGCGGACTAGTGGAAGGTACATTGAAAGTTTGTTCCAAGTCTGCATATGTCTTATTTGATACTGGTGCATTGCATTCTTTTATTTCTAAGAAGTTTGCTAGTCCATTACCCATGGAACCGGAATGGATGAAAATAGTTCTTTCAACTCCTCTCGGAAGCGAAGTTGACCTTACTCACCATTATCAAAACTGTAAAATAATGGTAAAAGGAAGAAATCTTCCTATCGACCTCATATGCTTAGACCTAAAAGACTATGATGTCATATTAGGAGCAGATTGATTATCCAAGTATCAGGCAACTATGGATTGCCGTAACAGCAAAGTTACTTTCAAAGACTTTCCGGAACTGGTTTATACTAGCCCTAAGAGTCGGAGCAAGTCACCTCTTATTTTGGCTCTCCGAGCTAGCAAGCTAATAAGGAAAGGATGTGTATCTTTCCTTACGTTTGTCACCATTAAGGAGACTAAGCTAGAAGACATCCTTGTAGTGCAAGAATTTTCGGACGTGTTTCCGGAAGATTTGCCTGGATTACCCCCACAAAGAGAAGTGGCCTTCACCATCGACTTGATCCATGGTGCTGGCCCAGTTTCTAGGGCACCTTATAGGATGTCCCCTGCCGAACTTAAGGAACTAAAGGAGCAACTGATGGAACTTCTCAAGAAAAGATTTATCAGACCAAGCACTTCCCCGTGGGGAGCACCTGTGCTATTTGTAAAGAAGAAAGATGGATCCATGAGGTTATCATCGACCGATTGAACAAATCGGCACACTTCTTGCCAATCAAGAGTCGATGGTCAGTTGATGTTCTTGCTGCATTATACATTAAGGAGATAGTTAGGTTACATGGAGTTCCTGTCTCAATCGTGTCTGACAGAGACCCCCATTTTACTTCTCACTTTTGGAAGGGTCTACAACATTCACTAGGGACGAGACTTAATTTTAGTACTGCTTTTCATCCTCAGACGGATGGTCAGACCGAAAGAACCAATCAGGTGGTTGAAGATATGCTCAGAGCTTGCATCATTGATTTTGGTGGAGGCTGGCATGATCACTTGCCTTTGGTTGAATTTGCATACAATAACAGCTACCAGGCAAGTATACAAATGGCACCTTTTGAAGCCTTATACGGAAGGAGTTGTCGATCACCCTTGTGTTGGAACGAAGTTGGTGAGAAACAACTATTAGGTCCAGACATGGTAAGAGATACCACTGAAAAGATTCAGTTGATTAGAGAAAGACTTCAAGTTGCTCAGGCTAGACAGAAGGCTTATGCTGACACAAGAAGAAGGGATCTCGAATTCCAAGTCGGAGATCACGTATTTCTCAAGATATCACCTAGACGTGGAATAAGGAGATTTGGTGTTAAGGGCAAGCTTACACCAAGGTTTATCGGACCTTTTGAGATATTAGAAAGAGTTGGCGAGGTTGCTTACCGCGTCGCGTTACCTCCTCAATTGTCCGAAGTTCATAATGTATTCCACATATCAATGTTAAAGAAGTATGTGCACGATCCGTCACATATCATTGATCATGGAGACCTGGTGATTCAAAGGGATCTCACTTATGAGCAAAAGCCCATGAAGATCCTCGATCGCGAAGTACGTACATTAAGGAACAAAGTTATTCCCATGGTCAAAGTGCAATGAAGTAAAAACTCAGAACACGAAGCCACATGGGAAACCGAGGAGTCTATGAGGAAATGATTCCCAGAATTATTCTAAAAGGATATGTACTCTACACTCTCCACGTCTATGTACGATTGAATTTGGGGACCAAATTCTTTTAAGTGGGGGAGGATGTAAGATCCCGAATAAATAATCAAGAATGACTATATTCAAAAATGAAATAATCAAGTTATACGCTATATGATTAAACCCATCACCCATATACACATCAAAAATGAGCCAAATTAAAAGACGCCTCCATCTAGGTCGTCATTTAATTGAAGACCCCTAAGAAGGCACCAATTTATAAAATAACGCCTCTATCCTAGGCGTCAGTTTCAGACGTGACGCCACTATGTATGGGCGTCAAATTTCATATTTACAGTAACACAAGAAAATGTAATAGTAAGTAACGCCCCCTTGGCGGACGCCATTTTATAAATTGAAGACCCTTTGACGGACATCATTTTTAATTAACGCCCCAACCTTAGGCGTCATTTTCAAACTAAACCTGTTAGTGTTCGGTTCGAACTGAGATGTTATCCTGGGTAAGCTTGATTGAGGAAAGGATCAATACGTGGGATGTCTAAGTTAATAAGGACTCTAAGAAGGAAGTTTCAATTCCCATCGAACTCCAACCCTATAGAGTCTCCAGAATCCTATAAATACCCATCCCCTTTCCATCGAACTCACGTTAATTGCCAAAGACATCCTGCTGCTGCTACTGCTCTTCTGCCTTGAAGTTCCTCTTCGTTCTGCTGCTCCTATTGTGATGCTGCATAGCTGTTCTTCATCAGCGTCTTCCTCTTGCTGTCAATACCTTGAAGGGAGGAAGCTATCTTCTACTTCTTCTTCTGAAGGTTTTGGTTGTTCGTGGGAAGCTCCTGCTGTTCTAATCTGGACCAAAGGAGCTGCTGCAATTGTTGCTCTTACCATCATCTTCCTGTCGGGAACGTAGAAGAAACATCTCCTTCTTCCTTGTTCCCACTGCGTTGCTGAAGCTATATCACCCTCATCATCCTACTGCATCTTCCGAGGGGTGCTGCTATTGCTTTGGCTAAAGAGTTGCTTCCGGAAACTCTGTTTGAAACAGAGTATCGTTCACAGTTATTTTCTTCACCGTTCTTCAGCGTCAGTCAACCAAACCACCCAACCAAGGTAGGTTTTCTCAAGACTTAGCAAAATTCTATAGTTACCAAGTTAATACATGCATATAGGTCTATATATGTCTTCAGTAGTTACAGATTTCATTTTCCAGAATGAAGTTTCTCTGTTTACTGCATTAATGAAATTGACGACCCATACCAAGGCGTCATTTTAAACCGACAACCGTGTAACAGTCGTCAATTTGCTAGTTATTTAATAAATACCCCATGTTCAAAATTTAATAACTGTGAACCTATATATGTAAACTAATGCATCATCATGTCCATAAATTCCTGATATTTTCCTCTATCTGTTCATACCTTTAGAGTCTTAATCAGACATACTCCAAAAATCATGTGTCTGTGATTGTACCTACCCGGTGCAAATCGTATGACAAAGAAATAGCGACCTTGCTTAGGTCGTCATTTAAATGGACGCCCGTATACATGGGCGCGACTTAGTGATAAAACGTGAAATTTTGATATATCTTTCCTAGATATTGGAATTGACGTCGTGAACCCTGCCATTGTTTTTGATATATGACGCCCCTGACTAGGGCGCTGTTTAATAAATTGAAGACTTGAGCTAAGTCGCCATTTAGATAAACAACTGAAATTTAGAATATTTATGGAATTTATTTACAGAAATCTGGTTGAAACGACTGAATGGACAGTCGACATTTATTGAAATGACGACCCAAACAAGGGCGTCAATTATAAAAATGAAGACTGAAGGTCAGGTGTCAATTGACTGATAGTTCTGACTTTCTGATTTTCATGGTTTTTCAGTAACCATTGATAAGGGGTGTTGTGTATAGGCACTATGTTCCATTCCGTGAATATAGTCCCATGTTTCACGTTGTTTAATCGATTACCCACTATTTCTCGGTGATAGATGAACTCTCCATGGGACATTCCGTTCCTTTGGACCGATGACTTTATCATAGAGACCTCCGTAAGACTCCGCTAGCTTTGGATTCCCTCAAAGCAGCCGAGCTGGTTGTACCCTTAAAAAACCATGACACTTCTTAATTGCCATGTCACTCTAAAGAAACATGGTATACCGGCCCTCACGACATGCTGTTTGTATGTCATGAGAATATTCTTGAAATAATAGGATGGGTAATCCATACCATCCATATCCTTTAAGAATAGTGTGCCGTACTTGTGTACACTAATTCTATCTACCTTATCATGTACAAGAACGAGTGACTATGTTCATGTGGGCGCTTATTCCTATCGTCATGGCACCCGAGTTAGGAAGCTGATTCCACCTAGTTTTATGGTTAATCATGATTATACCGTTATTATCGTCATTATACCACATGTTCAAATCCTTGAAATGCTATTCCACAAGATCTACCTTAAAAGTTCATACAAGTTTATTCCTTGAAATTCCATATTGGCTATAACTTTAGTGGATGTCGAAAAATACATGATCAATGCCTGCGCATATAGGGCCCGATCTGGTCCTGGGAGGAGCACCCAAAAGTACTTGTGCTCATGGGAGTTGTAATGATCACGGTATGACATTGTACCGAAGTGCATGACTAGCTTGATTAGACATTCCATAATCTCATACTCGACTTGACATGACATGACTTGCATGACCCGGAAAGGGTATTTATATACTTGCTTGAAACGTGATAGCCAATTCCTGACATGACATGACGAATATACTTGCTTGAATATCTTGACATTTATTGATATAAGTTCTTGAAAGACATGCTAGTTCACTCAATTATCTCTTGTTATACTCTCTCTCTCTTGTCATTTTACGCACACATGTATAGCTTTATTGCATTCATGTAACATGTAATTTACTTAAAGCAAGCTAGCTCTTGAGATATAATTCCTACTGAGCGTTCGCTCATTCAGTGTTTTTCCCTATTTTTCAGGTAAGTCCGATGACGAGACTCAATCAGATGGGGAAGGTCAAGAGTGAAGAGATTAGTGCTAACCGTCTACCCAAGCATCTACTAGTCTTATCTTTCTATATTTTTGAGTCAATCGTTGTACTTTTCCCTTTATTGAGTCTTAGCACTTTCATTAAGTGGATTGTAATAAAGTACTTTTGAGGTTGTGATTGAATAAAGGATTGGGTTATCTTTACTTTTGCGCACTCTGTCTTTGTGTTGAATACACTAACGCTCTAATTGACATGATCGATATAAACTCGTCACACGTCTCTGAGTTCCTTCCACGCTCGGGGCGTGACACTAACGGTCTGTCGTGCGGCCATTATATCATTGTAACGAGTCCACCCATGGCCGTCACCTTCATGCAGAGTCCAACTGTTTAGAACTTCTTCCCGTTGATCTTATCCCCTTGAGGATAAGGTTAGTGTGACGGTCTCCCCATGAGACGTTACATGCCTGTGACGGTCTATCGTGCAGCCGTTACATCCAACAGAGTGTCCTGGCTGGTCTGGTCTTTTCTCTACCGCTCCGTGGTCGAATTGAGAGTTTGATCTTGTGATTTCTCTTCCAAATCTGATCCTCAGAACCTTCGGTTTGTTTCTATGGACTCTTGGGAGTATTATCTTCAAGAGTTTGCTAAGAGTTATCCTTCTTTCTTGCTGGATTATCCTCTGCTCGACCGGAGAGTTGGAGGGTCTATAAATAGAACCCTTGACTTCATGGCCTAGAGGGGAGAAATTTGGAGTTTGCGTCGAAGTGTTGTCGCATTCTGGAGCCACATCCATCCAAGAGGAGCTTGTTTCTACGTCCATCTGCATCACAGTCAAGGGAGTACTTCGGTTTTGGGTTTTAAAGTTCATAGCTTGCACACTTGTGTTCCTCCCTTCCTCCTCTCATCATAGCATTGTCCCACTCCTTTCTCCACGTTCTATCATCTGTTTTCATCATCTCAACATCCTTCCCACGTTTTAAAACACCCAGAGGGGTTAAAAACCAAACTTCCCCGGTATTCCCCTTTCCTTTTGAATGATCTTAAGTTCTTTGAGAATTGATACTACACTTGTTTGAAGGGCTAATTTGGGGTTGTTTTCTTGTGTTTCACATTCTTTGGCAGGTTTACAGAGTTCATTAGACGAGGCCCAAGTTTTCTAGCCGGCTGGAAGGTTTGGAGTTCGAAGAATTCATAAGTTGATTCTGCAGGTTCTCTGACGGTCTTGTGAAGACGTGTCAGGTTACTCTAACAGTTCATCGGGCGGTCGTCACACTCCTGTGACGCACATGTGCTGGACCGTTACATTCAACAGATCTGCAGATTTCATTGGTTTTTCTCTCTCCCGTGGGCGAGTGTCTCATCCTCCTATTTCTAAGGTATTATTCAGGTCCTTGGCTTGTTTTATTACCTTAGTGGCGATCACGTTCCTTCCCTAGTATTGGGCATTGGTTTTCTCTCTCATATCACTTATTTCCTTTGCTTGTTCCACCCACGTGGTGTGTTTTCATTTATTCCATTGCTCCACGCTCCGTCGTGTGTTTTTTTCTTTTCTGTCTTTAGTTTAGTTTTGAGATAGCATCGCCCATGCTAGAGCTTGTTCTGATTGCCTAGGTTCATGGTCCACATGTTCATAGGTTGATTGAGATCATTGTGATTTGCTTATCATATTTATCATTCGTCACATCACACAAACAAAAAAGGAAGAAAACAAATCAACAGATAATTTTTTGGCGATCACGGTGGGACAACTTGTGCCAATCGTGCTTTTTGATCTCTGTTAAACCTGCCATCATTTCCTTGTTTTGTTTTCCCCGGGTTTCCCTTTTATTTTCCTGCTGTTTCTGGTTCTCTGGCTCCTCTGATGGTCTCCTATCCCTACGTTACACTGCTTCTGACGGTCTGGTCTTCGACCGTCACATAATTCTGACGCAGGTCCCCTAGACCGTTACATACTCCAGACAGGTACGCATCCCGAGGTGCATTTTAGTTCCGCAGCTTCTGCTATGATATTCTTACGTGGGTGATATCTGGTCTCCTCCCCCATTATTTTGCTTATACATATTCATTGTTTGCATGCTTGTTTGCTAGATTCTAGGTTAGAACTTGCATGCACTCCGGTGCGCATAGGTTCATGCATAGTTTCATACATTAGATTGCATTTTCCTACCTTGGTGTGTGGACCTCTCGTCTCTATATTCCTTGGGGCCGACTAGGAAATCACACCAGGGACCTCCGTAAGTCCCCGCGAGCCGTGGATTCCCACACGGACGCCGGGCCGGTTGTACCTTTCCACCCCGTGTCTAGGATTGCATAAGTGAAGGAGTGATCACATTTAGAGTCAAACCAAGCCTTACACCCTCTCCTATCAGGAACCTATTGTTGAGAGCACATCCTAATCAATCTACTAAAGTTCCAAAGGAGGAATCATAAGAATCTTGAGGCATCATCCTAAGCAACTTGCTTGACTTTGAGTGTCTTCATTACTTTTTCACTTGCATCTTTGATAGAAATCATTCAGGTTTGGTTGCTTATTGTGTGATTGTTTGTTGTCTTGTTTGCATCTTGTTAAGGTTGTCCGTTGCATGTGGAGTCATCTCCATCCATTAGGAGCATCATCACCCGGGGGCGAGTCCCTCTCTTCATCCTATTTCAACCCACTCTTCGAATCTACCATGGCTTCCTTCGATCTTCCTCGGTCCCAAGAGGAGTCCCTTCCTCAAGGGCTTCTAGAGGATCCCTCTAGAGTTGTCTCATTCCAGCCTCACGAAGGGCCCGTTCTTCCCTCATCTTCCATCCCCATGGAGAGTGCTCCGTCCACTCAAAATCCTCCTCTTCCTTCCGCCAATTCTGTCCTTCAGATGATGGCCCAATTAGACCCGGCCCAGCTTCAGGCGGTCTATTAGGCTATGCAGGGGTCCAACACCCCGCCCTCCCCGATTATCTTTGGTCATTCCAATCCGTCCGTCATTCAACCTAGAGCCGACGGACCCATTGTGCAGCCCGTTGATCTCACTCCGGTCCAACCTAGGACCCTACGCTTCTCCAATCTTGAAATGGGCCAGTCTTCTGGGTCGGCCCAACAGTTCCTTGATAAGGGCAATACCTTTGTCCCTTCTTTCCCGTCAGATCATCATGCCTCAGGCCCTGCTGCGCCGCAAGTTCTTGTTGGTCCAAACGATTTTATGCGCCCTCAGCAAGGGGCAGCCCAGGTCCAATCCAATGTGGGTCATCCTTCGATCCATCATCATTCTTATGAGCAGTCTCCTCCATCTGCTTACCCTTCCATCCCTCAAAATCCATCCTTTACTATCCCTGCTCCCTCCCGAGAGCAAGAGTTGCTTGATAAGTGGGCTGCCATGCAGCAGCAACTCGACTTCCTTCAAAAGCAGGTTGGCCCTCAATCTTTGGTGGACGTTCCAGTCCCGAGTTTCCAGAACATCCGGTTCCCTCCACAGTCCGAGCTCCCCAATTATAGAAAATATGATGGGAACAACAATCCTTTTGTTCATGTGAGGGACTTCTTATACGAGTCGGCTCAATTTCAGTACAATGATCGCCTCATGGCGTATCTATTTCGCCGATCGCTAGATGGTGTTGCATTGGAATGGTTTTATTCTTTACCACTGGAAGATACCGAGAGTTTCAAGACAGTAAAAGATAAGTTTATTCAGAGGTTCCAAGATAGAGTCGGCCCGGAATATTCATTCACGGATCTGGTGGCCGAAAAGATGAAACCAGATGAGGAATTTGCTACCTATGCCGACCGATGGAGGCAGATGGCCGCTAGAGTGCCCGGCCACATTCCGGAGGAAGAGAAGGTCAAATTGTTGATCTCAAATGCCACTCCGACCTTTCGTAACATTTTAGCCATGAATGATATAGCCAATATGCATCAACTATACAGCTGAGCGCGCTTTATCCAAACTCAGTTCAAGGATTCCCCCATACACTCGCTCTTTGAAAATCAAAAGCCCAAGTATCATAAGAAGCCTCAAGGGCCTGTTACTGAGGGGATCCAGACGAACGAGCAAGTTCAAGCCGTTGCTTTCCCTTTCCAAGCCGCACCCTTCCGCTTCCCCCAAAATCCCCGCACTCCACAGAACCCCGCTCCCCAAAACTTCCAAGCCACTCCACAAAACCCTCCGCCTACCTTCACCATTCCACAAAATACCTTCGCTGCACCACAATAACCACCACAACCTCCACAATACCACAGCGTCTCTCCACCCAACGGCTACAACAACAATAACAAGCGCCCGGCTCCTAAAAGGGCACAATACCCACCCCTGCCAGAAACTCTCACGGATATCTTATCAGCTCTCATGTCAATCAATGCTATACAACTTCCACCGGAACGGCCCAACTGGAACCCGGCCGTTGACCAGACAAAGTACTGCATGTTCCACAGGCAGCCGGGCCACACCATTGAAGGATGTTTTCAGTTCAGGGACCTGGTATATGACCTTCATGAGGGACAGAGAATTGATTGGGCCGAGATGCACAAGGCCATCGTTGAAATTAAGGAAAAGAGAAGGCAGCCGCCGAGGCAGCAAGTGCAGCAGCAACAAGCACCGCAGCCGCAGCAGCAGCCACCACAGCAGCAACAGCAACCGGTTCAGGATTTGGGATTCACCAAAACCCGATGCCGAACCATCCTCCCGCTCCGCAGCCTCAGCCGCAGGCACCGGCTCAGGTAAATGTTGTCCAACCCCCGGCTCCTAACGTCGGGTGGTCTTTTGATGACGACGGCATCACGCCACAGATAATGGCCTTCCACCATAACCACCGTAATCCCCTTGCTCCCTCTAGTATTCTACCAACACACCCAACACCTTCACCACTTGTTCCCCCATTCACACCCACTCCAGTAACTCCGCCACCACCCGCAATTCTGTCACACCTGTCACCAGTTAAACCCGCTACCATCATCACGCCATCACCCAACCCTTCACTTATCCCCACGCCTCCACTAGCCTGTCCTCCCTCCGTACCAGCACCCATCATCACCACCCCACCTTCCACTAATCCCTCATCCATCATCCGTCCATCGCCACTTATTACCTCCACCAACACCACAGCTTACCAAATCCTTTCTTCCACACCGCCTATTCCACTCATCCACACCACCAGGCCAATTATGCCGTCTTCTGGTGCCGTGCCGGCACAAAACCTCGCCCTACGGAGTGGGCGGCTGTTCCATCGGAATTATCCCACTACTTCTAATCCCCAGTCTTCCCAGTCGACTGCCGAGCAAGAAGAAGCTGAACCTCTGCCGGGTACCCAGTACGACTTGCTACATCATCTGGACAGGGTGCCCGCCAAGATATCTATTTTGGAGCTTATCAAGAGATCTACCCTTCACCAGGATGCTCTCAGAAACTTTTTACAAAAGGTGATGGTTAGTGAGGACATGGCAGTTGACAGTTTACCGACAGCACTGGCAACGATTTCCAAAGGGCCGGCGATCACATTTTCTAAGACCGAGAGCTCCTCCAGAAGCTCGGCAAATGCCGCTCTGCATTTCAATTACTTTGAACAAAGTCAATATTGACGCAGCACTGGTAGACACAGGGGCATCGATTAATGTGTGCCCACTCAGTACCCTCCGAGCTTGCAACATATCTGAAGATCTACTGCGACCTACCCCCACCACCATAGCTGCATATGATAATTCAAGAAGAGCCTGTCATGGGGTGGTCACTATTCAAGCAGAACTTGGACCTCTTACTATGCCAGTGGAGTTCTATGTGCTGGACATTGACCCTATGTTCAAGGCTATCTTGGGTCGTCCATGGATTGACACTCTCAGCGCCGTACCCTCCACTGCGCATCAATGCATTAAATTTCCTTTCCAAGGGAGGGTCGTCAAAGTTAAGAGTTTATCCACGGTCCAATCTGTAAAGGCTATTTCAGAAAAGGTTCTTCCCACATTATGGCCAAGCAGCTGGCCAGTTATCTCTGTGCTAGATCTGGACTTTCCTTGGGTTTATGCACCTTGCAAGCCCGTCACTGCTGCAGTTAATATCAAGATGAAGCCCCAGATCCGAGATTCCAAGGGCTGGACATTATACTGAAGTTAGGCTACCAACCGGGGAGAGGCCTCGGTGCACAATTGCAAGGAAGGACCAAACCCATCCCCAAGGGAAGAAAAATGAACAGGAGAGGTCTCGGCTACCGAGAGACTGCATTATCTATGATGGGTGACTCTGGGCCACTCACCTGGGACTACCGTCAGCATTTTGTCAGAGGGCCTCTCCAGCCAGGCACATTAAGCCCACAGCCAGTTCTACCAGAAAGGAAAGGTTCAGTTTGTCCAGTTGCCAGTCCCCCTCTGCCACTAAAAGAGCCGGTTGATGACATGATTAACTATAGCCAAGCCTTTGAAAGATTATTCCATGAAGAAGACTGCCAGAAGCGTCAAGAGGTTCGGCTCGTCCAATGGAGGCCGAAGAAGCAGCCAGTTCAGCATCCACGAGAGGAGGAGAGCTCGCTGATTGTCTTTTCTTGGTCTCCCTCCCGTCTTCAATCACTTTTTCAGCAATGGGAACTCATATCCCGTCCTCCCCCAATCATGATCAACCAATCCTTCAATGATCCGTTTAAAATCATGTTTATTCCCTGCGCCTGTGGGCGTTGTCCTCCTATTAATATGGTCGACCTATTCACTCCTCCTTCCTCCACCACTCCACTCCACAAGATGTGGTTTCGATCCTCCGATCCATTCTTCGATTGCATCTTCCCCGAATTGTTCCCCATGCAACTCCCGCCTCCTCCATCCTGTTGTGTGGTCTCCACTGATCTCCAAAAAAAACGTCAAATTCGAAACGGAGATTTCAGTGGAAGATTATGCTACCTTGTCTCCATTCTCCTCCCAGGGGCACGAGTCCCCTGCTCCTTCCTTTCCACTAGATTTTCCTTCCCCCAGGTTAGGATTAGGGTCCATCGAGTCTAGGGAAGTAGAGTCAGTTAGGTCTAAAGAAGTAGGGTCTTATTCTAGGTCGTCCAACCCTTCCTCCTCTGAGCCGCGCCCGCTTGTGCGTCCTTCGTCCAACCCTACCTCGCAAACGGAGAAACAGCTATGCTAGCAGTAAACGAGTACCTCAAAAGGGAAACCCTGCCATCTACAAAGCACCGGTCTCACGGCACAAAACCCGACACACGTGCCACGGCGAAACAACCAGAACACAACGACCAACACGGTAGAAACCCGAAGCTCGAAGTCGTAACGACTGACAGTCTGACACTCCCGACTCGACAGGAGTACCTCCCACTAGAAGCACAGCCGGTAGCGTCCCCTGACGACTTACACCGCACCGCAGGTGAACTACCTGACGTGGTAGCGCCTACCAGAGGCACGGACACCGAACAAGTACCATAAACAAGTGACTAGCTGGGGTCACGCTCGTCAGCGTCTGTCCAACTACTCCCAACCACGTGTGCACACACAGACCGCGCGTCCCTGGTCTGGCCCTCTGACTGGTTTTCCCCTTAGCCGGACTCTCGCTACAGACGTGGGGCCCGATGAAAACCAGTCTGAAAACCGTCTCTAAGGGTCGGCCCGTACACCACTCACTGGTGAGAGCAGCACCGCGTACTGGTGGGCTACGACTAGTGGAGGGTCACTGAAGGAGTAGACTCTCAAGTCAATGAAAAACCACGTCCGCATCCGACGACGTACGGGGACCACCCCACGTACCGGCACCGTCGCACGGTGACCACGGTCAGAATAGAAACGGGGTTGCAAACCACCCGGGGCAACCCAGTGCCTGACGGTCTACCCTAGACACGTCATAGGACTCTGACGGTCTAGGCGGGACCGTCATAGACGCCTGACGGTCTAGGCTGGACCGTCACAGGACCCTGACGGTCCAACGTAGGCCGTTACACTCCCAGTGTAAAACAGAGTGTAACGCACCTGCCCTGGTGCGTTACAGACTGTGACGCGCCTATGCAGGTGCGTCACAGGAAAAAACAAAGGCAAGCTGTGACGTGTGCCAGTCGGTGCATCACAGCATGTGACGGTCCACACCTGGAGCATCACACACATGTAACGGTCCAGCCCTGGAGCGTCACATTGCCTGGGGGTCGAATAACCCGGACGCACCCACGCTGGGCCGTCACAAGGCTGTGACGCGCTAGCCCTGGTGCGTCACACGCCTTGACCCCCAACGGTCAAACCAATGGTTGGATGCCAACGGTCGGGACGCTCTGACGGCCCAACCCAGGTGCGTCACACGCCTGTGGCGGTCTATCGTGGGACCGTCACACTCCCAGACCCCAGTTGGATAAACAAGGGCTATGACGCACCCGCCCAGGTGCATCACACGGTGTGACGGTCACTGGAAGGACCGCCACACCCGCCCGACGGCGAAACGACGGGGAAAGCCCAAAAAACTCCAACCACGCCCCCATGCCTCCACCGAAGAGGGGGAAATCAAAGGGGAAGACCCCTGGGGACCCCTAGCATGATACTAGGCCATCAAAACGTGAAATCGCGAGCTAAATCCATAGATCGGACGAGCACTCCCCAAATCATGGAAAACCCCAAACCCGCTTAATCAAGCCCCTCTCGGCCTCCCCTCGGTCTATAAACCACGGAAATGAACGGCGGGGAGCTAGGGAACGTCACCCTACCTCAATGGAGCGAATGCTCCGCCGAATCGATGCCGAGATCATGAAGAACGCTTTGGAAACCCTCGTCCCTTCACGGTTCCCCACAAGTTTTACGCCGCCATGATCGCCTCGCCGTCGCCCATGCCGTCACGCCGTCGCCCGACGCCGTCTGCAGCCGGAGGGGACGTCGCCGCGGCCGAACGAGAGAGAGAGAGAGGGAGGGGCGGTGGTCACGGTGGGGAGAAGAGAAGGAAGAAGAAGAAGAAGAAGAAGAAGAAGAAGAAGAAGAGGGTGAGGGGAGAGAGAGAAAAGAGATATTTATAGAAAATCCAGAAATTCCAGAAAATACCAAAAAATAGAAAATTACATTTCCAGGATCCTCAGAACGCACCGATCGCAACGATACCATTCGTGCCCAGGTGAACGACCCGGTTCACCCGCAGCGAGGTTCCGAAGGAATTACCGAAACACACACCGGTAATCGGAAAACACGCGCGGAAAAGTCGCGGAACGCTTCCGGGCCTCCGAAACAACTCCGGATCGCGTCGATCCGAAACAACTCTGAAAGGTCCAGGATATTACAGTGCAGGAGCCGCACCTCTGATCAGCCTTCAGAGGCCTGAGTCTGCTTTGGTCTCTCCTGGTATATTTTAGGTGTCAACAAATGCCCCCACCCGTAGGTGGCGTAAGCGAAGGATGAGTGACACGGGACATGAGGGTGTACATTGCACCGCGCTTCGTAATTTCTTCAGGTCTGCTCCTGTTCATTATTCATTTTTGTGACTCTGAGTCTTCATTCTGTTTGTATAATCCCAGTATTTGTAAGCATACTCAGACAGACATCAGCATTCTTGGTTTAATCTTCTGATTGCAGCACCTTGGGTGAGCCAACCGGCGCTGTTAACGATCTCGGCATGGTCGTCTCGGCACAACACCTAATCGGCGCGAGTTTCATATCGGCACAGCACTGATTTCGGCGCGCCTCCTTCTTTGACGCTCTCGGCGCGGGGTGTTCTTCGGCGCAGCCGATATCGGAGCGACCGATATCGGCGCGCCTTTCTTCTGCTGTCGCTCCCGGCGCAGGCGGTTGTCGGTGCGCCTTTTGTCGCGTTCCCATCCCGGCACGGTGGTCGTCTCGGCGCGCCTTCTGGCTTTGCCTATTTAGGCGCCGAGAGGACGGAGAAAGCTCATTTTGCATTGAGCTTTCTCTCTCTTCAGCCTTCTCATCTTCCACTGTAGCGGCGATCGGCGTGGAGAGCATCCCCCTCCCTTTTTCATCTCGTTCTCGCGAGGTTCCCTTCTATTTTCATTCGGGACTACGTCCCTCTTTATTACGGAGTCGCCCCCTCTTGGTGCGTGTTCTCCTATTTGACTTCTGGGCATACTCCGGATAAGGGGAGATGATGTCAAAATTTTTCTCAAACTTTTCTTTTCCATTTTCCTCTTCATATCATCTTATTTTTCCTTGATTTTGTCTACAGCTGCTGAAATGGCCTCTTCTTCCAGCCGTGTTGCTTCCGGCGCTGCTGATGTTGATGCTTCTTCCCAGGGTAGGGCATCTGGTCCTGTTGTGACTTGGAGGAACGTCGGACAACTGGACCGGGGTCTTGGGAGGATCGCCATAGTCGACGAATCCTCTAACTCCGAAACAGATACAGTATCCTCATCTCGCATTGTGACCGTCGAGGGAGGGCTGAACTTCAATCGCGATGACGGGTATCGCCCGGACTTCCCGAAGGACCATCATCTTGCACTATTCATCTGCACTTTCAGTGTCTCGGGGAAGAGAGACGTCATGCTGGCTCGGATGGTGGAACGGGCCATGTTGGTGGATCGGGACAGCTTGAAAGGCTCCGTGTATCGCGGAGACACCATCTATCTTCCGGGAGAGCGGCGCAAGTAGAACGCCGTCTTGGGGGTAACAGAGCTAGAGGCATAGCAGAAAATGCTGACACGGGCTCCAGAATTCACACTAGCTAGGTGGGACATCACTACAGGTCGGAGAGAGAAACCCGGCTACGGTTTATTCTTGGCGCCTATCAAGTGGGGCTATAGAGACGAGCCATTCGTCCTGAACTTCTTGGCTGTGCAGTTCAAATTCTAGTTGGCTGCTGGGTGGTTTGCTGACACGAAAGTGACCGACGCCCATCTCTTCCGCGTAGGAGCGGTAGAATTCACAGAATATGTTCTGAAGGAGTATGCACCGTTGCTGGTCAGGGCCGGGGTGTATCACAGTGTGTATGCGTCCCGTTTCAGGTACCCCATCTCGAAAGGGTTGTGCTGCGGCATGTTCGAAGTGTTCTGCCCACAGTTCAATACTTTCTATACAATAGAGGGTGAAACTTCTCTGGACCTCTGGAGCCTGTCACAGCTGTCGGGTCTGCCGATCAATGGAGAGCCCTATAAGGAGGTATGCCTCCATGACTTCATTAAGGATGAGACAGACGGTGAGGGCGAGTACTATTTTGGCTACTCATACCGGTACTTGATGAAAGCGTACCGCTCCCTCTGCTTGGCGCTGAATAGGGGGTCCTCGAAGGGGTATCAGCCCCGAGAGAAGAGCAGCAAATTGAGAGTCCGAGTGGGACATTGGATTTAGTATTTCTTTGGCGGCTCTCTGAAGTATAGTGAGTTTCCCCATGTAGCTCCTGTTGTAGGTAAGCCCAGCAAATCACCCAAGTTCAAGTCGGCGCTGCCTGCTTCCCTTCGACGGATTAGTCGCGGAGGATCGAATCCCACTGGGGCGGATCCCCTTACGCATTATGCGGCTTACCTCACTTTCTGGTTGTGCACTTTTGCCCTCCCACAGGGAGATGAGACAGTCATTAGGCCGGAGGCAATATACCCGGCTTGTCAGATGGCTTGGGACATGCGGCTTGCTCTATGTCCTGCAGCACTTTGCCTGATTTATAAATCTCTTGGAGATATTCATAGGCATCGGATCCCGCGCTCTTTCAGAACAGTGGGGCCGTTTCATTTCTTCAATGCCTGGGTATGCAACCTGTTCCCAAAGCTGGCTCCTAGGACTTTGCAGACAGTGACATTGTACCCCAGGATGCTGGAATTTGCTAGTGCGGAGCCCGGTCCCGTGTCTCATCAGCTTTTCTCCATCCGGGGCCGGCTGACAAGGGTTCCGATGGATTAAGCGGGGACCATCCATTTTTGGAATTTGGCCGCACATTCCGCTCCATTGGTGAATCGCCAGCGTGAATGTAAGCTTGAGGTAGTGGAGACTTTCACACATTTCATTTCAGGCAACACCGTGAGCCGGCCAATCTTGGAGCTTGAGCTCATTGACTGGGATTTATCAATTCACCCCAGTGTCTTAGTGTTTAGAAAAGGGGGTGTGGTTCATTTAGAACCCTACTATCCTTTCAGGTTTGGCCAAAATTTCGGCTATGATCAGCACATCTCGCCTTCGGTTGCCCTGTTTCCTCTGGATAGCAGGTCGAAGCACGGCTCGACTGTTGTAGCTGAGGGTCGCTCCTGGTGGGACTACTTTCACCGCAGGGACGCCAATGTTCTCAGAGTGCCGGTGTCGAACCGCGTTCCCTGGGTCACTCCAGAGTATATAAAGTGGTGGAATGCTCGAATGGGCTTTTATCGCAATGCCAGGGTGGCATGCTGGGATGTAGCTGAGCGCACCTTTCTGAGCCAGCAGCCTGGGCCAGTTTTCGATGTTGAAGAAGCCCATTTGAAGAGGCTGTTCTCCCAACATCCGAAGGAGGTAGAGGCATATATAGCACGCAGGAAAGCCGCAAAAGAGGAAGCAACTGAACAGCTGGTGCCTGTGCTTGCTGACATAGATGAAGATACTTTCACGCAGAATTTAGAACATCTGTGCCAGATTGGTGGTTCCCACTTGGAGCTTCAGCAGTACCCATTCCCCATTGAGGAGCCGCTCTCCAAAGTAGTTTCATGGAAGTGTGAGGTTGACCGCTTATGCCCGTACCGGGCGTTTGTTAATAGAGAAGATAGAACCCCGACATATTATCAACATACGTCTTGGCTGTTCGTCTTGATGAATATCCACGGACTGACCCTTGACAGTCCCGTAGCAAGTGTTCTGGACAAGCCTTTGTTTGTATCTTTTCATTATGCCGATGTCTGGGGTTTCGACCACCTTGGCTTATATCATTGCATAGCTTCCCATGGTCACGCGGACTTGGCCAACCTAGCTGAGAAGTGCAAGAAGATTGGCAACGTTTGTTGGCTTGTTCGGGAGGCTGCATCCCGAAGCAAGGAGGTGGCTTATCAATATTGGCCCCTCTCGTCTTTTTACAACGGCCGGGCAGGTAAGTCTTCTTCAGTTGACATGTAGAGTAGTTTGTTGCTTAGTTCTTTTATAACGGCATGTGCTCCATTTGACAGACCGTCCAGATATAAAGCAGCAGGGACTTTATAGAAAAATCATTTCCCAGGCTCAGAAGCCGGAATATTTTGAGGCTCCCGCACCGGTGCCGACCACTACTCCGCTGCCACCTGGTAAAAAGAGAGCGCCTTCCGCGCTAAAAGTTACAATAGGCCGAGCGAAGAAAGCTCAGAAAACTTCTTCCAAGCAGTCTTCGACTGATGCGGCTAAGGCTCCTCTGCCTGAAGTGCCGTCATTTGAGCAGTTTACCGCTCAGAAAGAGGCCACTCAACAAGCAGCTGAAGGTGACATCACTTTTCTTTGCGGTCTAAAGGAGTGTTCTCTTCATGACGTCTTCACTCCTTTGACATTTTCTTTGTTTGACCTCAGCTCAAGGAGCGGTTGGCACCACCACACGTGCTGAGGAGGTCGTCCTGGAGATGGGAGACATAGGGTCTTCTATCATAGCCACGGTAGGGGCGACCAAAACAGTTGAAGCCACAGGGGAGAGTCTCCCCGCTACTGGGGAGGATGTCAGACTCCCTTCTCCCACACCTGCCAGTGAGGCCGAGGGTGAGCCAAGTGACTGCCATCCTTCCTGACTCTTCTTCCTTATTGATCCTTTTTTGCCCTGCCTTATGTGTATGTTTGTTGTAGCAGCAGGAGTGGTTAGCACAGCGGTTGAGACGCCTGCCGTGGATGTTCCTTCACAGCCTGAAGGACATAAGACTGCGCTGAAGAAGGGTGCTATCCCGCCGCGGTGTGTAATCACCCGCTCAGAGGCCCGTAAGGCGACAGAGGAGGCGGGCCGACCCGAGATCAGCATAGACATTTCCTCCGGTAGTTCTGCCACCCCTTCTGACGAAGAAATTGATTATGATTCTTCAGGAGGTGACGAACAAGCACCTGCGACAGCCAGCAAAGGGACAGTGGCACCCTTTATACCGTTGAGCGATCCTTTGATTTTTAGTCCTCCGAGGTTGCCGATGACATCATCTGAGGGAATATTACCGGAGGAATTCACCGGGCTAGACATGGAGGTGGAGATAACCCCTCCTTTTGTTGCTTCATCTGCAGAGTTAGAATCTTCTACCCATGCACTTGCAGAGATGGATGCTGCAGCCATAGTAAGTTTCGCCTGCCCTTCTACGGGGCTGCATATCTTTTCATTCCTTTCTGCCATTTTGGTGCTTATTGGAATCTTGTTCCAGGAGTCTGACGCAGCCGATCACCCTCTGGTATCATCTTTTGGTGCCATCGTGGTTTCGTCGGAAGCTTTGGATATGCTACCACTAGCCATCGTGTCTTCTTCAGAGGCAGTTACCATACTTCGCCCTGTGCCAGTAAGAATACATGTAGCTGCCGAGGTATCATCAATGGAGCCGAGCTCGCTGGGAGAGAGTCTCGCCCTGGTGCCGGCAATAGAATTGAGAGCTGAAGCTGACCCGTCAAGGGGTTCTGCCTTTGTCCCGGCGGCCATAATGACTATTGCGCCTGACCCTACAGCTCCATCCGTGCCAGAAATAGGGTTGGAACCTCTGCCTCTTCCAGCACCTGTAGGAGAGAATTCTTCAAGGAGCCCGATGGAGCAAGAGCATGCAGCCGCGGTACCTGCTACTTCGGCTCTGGTGGCCGTTCCATCTTCTTCTTCCGCGCCAGACATTGGCTTATGGGCTTCCATAGACAGGGAGGTGACCTTCGAGGTGGCTCCGGAAGCCTCCCTAGGCTTCACTTCATCAGAGGACTTTGTCTGGCAGTATTTAGAGATGTTGCGCCAGGTTGTGGAGTCTCAGCCGACACTATCTTACCCCCAGTTGAAGGAAGTGGCCGGGCGACTGACGATCGGGCTGCAAGCATTAGGATGTCCTTTGGACACCTGGACCCAGTGGGTGCTGTTCCTGCTAAAATTTGTAAACCACCGGGACTTTCTTGGTCGGGTGATGAACGACCGGCTAGCGGCCCTCAAGCTGTAGAAAGCTGACTGTCAGGCGGAGCTGACGTCTCTGACCTCCGATCTTCAGAAGAGTAAGGCCCATGTTGAAACTTCAGCTGCTCGGGCACATATTCTATGTAGCCGACGGGAAGAACTCCGGGCTGAATTGGCTACCATTGAAGCCGAGATACCACGGCT
Organism: Amorphophallus konjac; assembly: GCA_022559845.1. NCBI lineage: Eukaryota > Viridiplantae > Streptophyta > Magnoliopsida > Alismatales > Araceae > Amorphophallus > Amorphophallus konjac. The sequence continues at coordinate 169,247,355 of CM040129.1, read as the reverse complement.
GGAAGCTGCAGAAGTCCAAGGCCTCGAGGAAACTTCTTTACTGGAGGGCCGAGTCGCGTCCCTAGAGACTAAGGTGACTCGCGTTCAGGAGGAAGAAATGCAGCTCCGTGAACTGGGAGCGGCTCCACATGTTGGGCTCATTGACTTTGTAGATATTTTCAGGCGGTCTTAGCTAATCTGCCTTTGTAATTCGCCGCCTCTGAAGGGCCCCTTTTGTATTCATTCCCCTCCTTTTTGCAATGAAATACAAGTTTCCTTTACTGTTTTAGGTGTCCGCCTTTGCACTTGTATTCTATCATATCTTGTGGCAACTTTGGCGACCTGCTTGGAAGTATACCCATATCTGTGCCGCAGGAGAGCGTCCACCCTTTTATGGAAAGGATGGGGGCCTCGCTCCACCGCGTGACGGGATTCCAGAGGTTGCCAGATTGGTGCAGATGTAAGTCTTGCCGACAAGAAATGTCGAGAATACGACTATTGGCTGATGAGAGACCTATCCGGGATAGGCTTTATTACTGGTGAGACAACTGATGGGAGTGCCACTCAGAGGCATAGCATATACTTTATAGTCATCACATTACTGACCCAAGCGCCCTTTCGGGTTTTTGCCGGGGCCGTCTTTGGGGAAATGCTGGCCGACCTTGTCGATGTTGACAAGGGTCGAAAAGGTAGTTGGTCTTGCCAATGGTGACAAAGACCGAAAAGGGTAGCGACCGATCTTGCCGATGGTGACAGGGGTCAAAAAGGGTAGACGGTCTTGCCGATGGTGACAAGGACCGAAAAGGGTAGCGACCGATCTTGCCGATGGTGATAAGGGTCGAAAAGATAGACGGTCTTGCCGATGGTGACAAGGACCGGAAAAGGTAGACGGTCTTGCCGATGGTGACAAGGACCGGAAAGGGTAGACGGTCTTGCCGATGGTGACAAAGACCGGAAAGGGTAGCGATCGATCTTGCCGATGGTGACAAGGGTCGAAAAGGTAGACGGTCTTGCTGATGGTGACAAGGACCAAAAAGGGTAGACGGTCTTGCCGATGGTGACAAGGACCGGAAAGGGTAGCGACCGATCTTATCGATGGTGACAAGGGTAGAAAAGGTAGACGGTCTTGCCGATGGTGACAAGGACCAAAAAGGGTAGACGGTCTTGTTGATGGTGATAAGGACCGGAAAGGGTAGCGACCGATCTTGTCGATGGTGACAAGGGTCGAAAAGGTAGACAGTCTCGCCGATGGTGACGAGGACCGGAAAGGGTAGCGACCGATCTTGCCGATGGTTACAAGGGTCGAAAAGGTAGTCGGTCTTGCCGATGGTGACAAGGACCAAAAAGGGTAGACGGTCTTGCCGATGGTGACAATGACCGGAAAGGGTAGCGACCGATCTTGCCGATGGTGACAAGGGTCGAAAAGGTAGACGGTCTTACCGATGGTGACGAGGACCGGAAAGGGTAGCGACCGATCTTGCCGATGCTGAAAAGGGTCGAAAAGGTAGTTTGGGATGGAATGACGAACGAGGATAAACCCGTTACTACATCATCTTTTCATTTCATCATCATTTTTATCATCGCTTTTTTTATTCATTCAGTTCATCATTTTTTTAAACCACATTACCGACTCAAGCGCCCTTTCGGGTTTTCACCGGAGTCAGCCCCCTTTTGCTTTTGCCCACGCGCCCTCTCGGGTTTTCACGTAGTGGGGTACCCAATTTTGCCTGCAGTGCCCTTTTGGGTTTTCGCCACAGCCGGGTTATAGCCATTTTTGCCCTCGTCCCTGTTTAGGAACAAGGCCGGCGGGATATCTCTATTTTTAACCCCATCTTTCTTTTCTCTCTTTTTTTTGTAGGAAGAAGACGGGACACATGAGAGCCTACCCGCTAGCACGTCGATCGGCCTTGTCGATGATGACAAGGGTCGGATCCTAGTTTGATTTGTCGACTTTGGTTAAATGCCGAAGCAAAGGATATAGTTCTTAACAGGGCGGAAGGTCCAAGTTAAGGGTAGAGGTCGACCTATCTCGTCGATGATGACGAGGGTTGACTCCTGGGTTTGTTCATCGACAGGGGTTACATGTCGATGCAAAGGTATGATTATTGACAAGGACGAAAGGTCCGAGTTAAGGGCTAGAGGTCGACCGGTCTCGTCGATGATGACGACGGTCGAACGCGGGTTTGTTCATCGACATGGGTTACATGCCAAAGCAAAGGATATATTCAATAACAAAAATGGAAGGTCCAAGTTAAAGGAGTAGAGTTCGACCAATTTTGCCGATGATGACGGGGATCGAACACGGGTTTGTTCGTTGACATGGGTTACATGTCGAAGCAAGGGACACGCTCATTAACGGGGACGAAAGGTCCGAGTTATAGGATGGGGGTCGATCGATCCCGCCGATGATGACGAGGGTCGGACACAGGTTTATTAGGGGATCTCCGGTGAGACTTCTGATGGTTATCCCTTGGGAATCTTGTTGAGAGGAGGATGAAGAGAAATTTTTGGATTACCACTTTACTGACCTAGGCGCCCTTTTCGGGTTTTCGCAGAGGCCAGCCCCCTCTTGCTTTTGCCCACGCACCCTTTCAGGTTTTCACGTGGCGGGGTACCCGATTTTGCCTGCAACGCCCTTTCGAGTTTTCGCAACAGCCGGGTTATAGCCATTTTTGCCCTCATCCCCGTTTAGGAACAAGGCTGGCGGGATATCTCTATTTTTAACCCCATTTCTGTTTCTTTCTCTTTCTTTTGAACTCATGTAGCAAAAGGATGCTGAGAGGGTCGGCTAGAACACGAAGTATCGTGCCGAAAAAAGGGGTTTATTCGTTAGCAAGAAGATAATGCCAACACCAAGGGTAGATTTATGCCGATTCGGGCGTAAGGCCTGTAATGGCAATGATGTATAAAGGTCGGCTAGGACGCGGAGTCTTGCGCCGAACAAGGGGTTTATTCGTTAGCAAAAAGGTAATGCTAACGTAAAGGATAGATTTGTGCCGATACGGGCGTAAGGCCCGTAATGGCAATGATGTATAAAGGTCGGCTAGGACACGAAGTCTTGCGCCGAACAAGGGGTTTATTCGTTAGCAAGAAGGTAATGCTAACGCAAAGGATAGATTTTGTGCCGATTCGGGCGTAGGGCCCGCAATGGCAAAGTTGTAGGTATTAGGCGAGTCTGGCCAGGGCAGAGTGCCACTAGACTGAGGTAAGTATAACTCGATCAGGACGGAATGTCACTAGACTGAGGTAAGTGTAGTTCGATCAGGGTGGAGTGCCACTAGACCAAGTTTGAGGTAGCTCGGTCAGGGCGGAGTGCCACTAGACCAAGGGTGGAGGTAGCTCGGTCAGGGCAGAGTGCCACTATACCAAGGGTGGAGGTAGTTTGGTCAGGGCGGAGTGCCACTAGACCAAGTTTGAGGTAGCTTGGTCAGGACGGAGTGCCACTAGCCCAAGTTTGAGGTAGCTCGGTCAGGGCGGAGTGTCACTAGACCAAGGGTGGTGGTAGCTCGGCCAGGGCGGAGTGCCACTATACCAAGGGTGGAGGTAGTTTGATCAGGGGGGAGTACCACTAGACCAAGTTTGAGGTAGCTCGGTCAGGGTGGAGTGCCACTAGACCAAGGGTGGAGGTAGCTTGGTCAGGGCGGAGTGCCACTAGACCAAGTTTGAGGTAGCTCGGTCAGGGCGGAGTGCCACTAGACCAAGTGTGGAGGTAGTTTGGTCAGGGCGGAGTGCCACTAGACCAAGGGTGGAGGTAGTTTGGTCAGGGTGGAGTGTCACTAGACCAAGTTTGAGGTAGCTCGGTTAGGGCGGAGTGCCACTAGACCAAGGGTGGAGGTAGCTTGGTCAGGGCGGAGTGCCACTATAGCAAGGGTGGAGGTAGTTTGGCCAGGCGGAGTGCCACTATACCAAGGGTGGAGGTAGTTTGATCAGGACGGAGTGCCACTAGACCAAGTTTGAGGTAGCTCGGTCAGGGCGGAGTGCCACTAGACCAAGGGTGAAGGTAGCTTAGTCAGGACGGAGTGCCACTAGACCAAGTTTGAGGTAGCTCGGTCAGGGCGGAGTGCCACTAGACCAAGTGTGGAGGTAGTTTGGTCAGGGCGGAGTGCCACTAGACCAAGTTTGAGGTAGCTCGGTCAGGGCAGAGTGCCACTAGACCAAGGGTGGAGGTAGCTTGGTCAGGGCGGAGTACCACTATACCAAGGGTGGAGGTAGTTTGGTCAGGGCGGAGTGCCACTAGACCAAGGGTGGAGGTAGCTCGGTCAGGGCGGAGTGACACTGGACCAAGGTGAAGGTAAATCATTCGGGGAACGCCGGTTGGACCGTGTGATACAGCCTCAGGTGCTTCCCATTAAGGGGAGAGAACTGGATGACTCCTTTGTGATCCGCAAGGACATACGCACCCCCTTCATATGCTCTGTGGACTACATACGGTCCGACCCAATTTTCAACCAATTTCCCCTTGGGGTTGGAGGCCATCACTTCTCTTCTTTTAACCATTACAAGGTCACCCTTATTGAATTCTCATCCTTTGACCAGCTTATCAAAAGCACGGGCCATGCGAGCTTGATAGAGTTGGATATTTTGTTGCGCCCGGAGACGCTTTCCTTCGAGCTCGATGAGCTCCTCCAGTCTTCTTTCTATGTTGGTCTGCTCGCTGCTTACCAATCCATGCTGGATGGCGATTCGCAACGAGGGGACTTCTAGCTCAATTGGCACCACAGCCTCTGACCCATACACGAGGGAGTAGGGTGAACAGCCGGTAGGGGTCTTGTAGACCGTACGGTAAGCCCACAGTGCCTCGTACATTCTTTCTTCCCAATCTCTTCTGTTAGTCTTGACAATTTTTGCCAGCAGAGTGCACAACGTCTTGTTAAAGGCCTCTGCAAGTCCGTTGGCCTGAGAGTAGTAGGGAGATGATGTTCTCCAATCAATCTTGTATTTGTCAGCTAGCCGATAAACCTTCTGATTTCTGAAGTGGCTGCCGTTGTCGGAGATGATTCGGCTGGGAATCCCAAACCGAAATATTACATTCTACCAGAAGAATCTCGCAACTAATTCCCCCGTGACTTCTTTTAGTGCTACTGCCTCTGCCCATCTGGAGAAGTAATCTGTAGCTGCTAATATGTATTTGCACCCTGATGAAGATGCTGGTAGTGGCCCCACCACATCCGTGCCCCACTGGGCAAACGGCCAGCTTGGTAAGGTAGGATGTAGAGGCACTGGAGGTCTTCTTGACACATTGGCGTGCTCTTGACATTTCTGACAAGCCTTGGCGAACTTGCAGCAATCATTAAATATAGTGGGCCAATAATAACCCAATTTCTTTATTTCGATCTTCATTTTCGGACTGGCCTTGTGTGCCCCGGCTGATCCGGCATGGACTTCTTGCATTACCTGCCTGGCTTCCCCTGGAGATACGCATCGAAGTAATACCTTCTTTTGGGCATCTGCCATTATTCGGAACAATGTTCCATTCCTCATCTCATAAGAATCTTTGACTCTCAGGAGTCTCATTCTCTGTTCTTTCACCTTCGGGAGCTGTTGGTGTTGGAACCAATGCAGGAGGTGTTCCCGCCAGTCGGGCTGCTGGACTGCTTCAGCAACTGCTACTTCGTTGGCTTGTTCATCGGCTAAAGCTTCTGTCATATTGGGGACCTACCGCCAGTTGATGACTGTTATGTTCAGGCTCGTATCAGGCGGGACCGCCAAGGAACTTGCCAGCTTTGCGAGGGCGTCAGCTTGAGCATTCTGTCCTCGGTTGACGTGCTTGACGCTGAAGAAGTAGAATCTTGTCATTAGACGCAGGGCCAGAAGGTAGTAAGGGACGTGCTCCTGCTTTCGCACCTCAAACTCCCCTTCCAATTGTTTTATAACCAGCATGGAGTCCCCGAACGCTTCTAGCATTTGAATCCCCATGGACAGAGTAATCTGCAGCCCGATTATGAGGGCTTCATATTCTGCTTCATTATTTGTGCAAGGCTTGTTTATTGAGCAGGACGTGTGTATGACTTCCCCTTCAGGAGACTTCAAGACTATGCCTGCTCCTGCGCGGACTCTGGCCGATCCCGTCGCTGAGGTGTCAATTCTGGAGGCACCATCAAAATACAGCTGCCATAGGGAGGGCCGCACCTGGCCAACCTCTAAAGTTTCATCTTCAGGAAGCTCTGGTTCTAGAGGGCAGTCTTCGGGTACTGGATGTTCAGCAAAGAAGTCTGCAATAGCTTGGCCCTTGACGGCCCTTTGCGGTACATAGGAGATGTCATACTCCATAAGAATCACCTCCCATTTGCCCAGGCGGCCTTTGAGGGCCGGTTGGGACATGATGTATTTAAGCGGATCCTCCCTAGAAATCAGCTTAACTTCGTGCGACAGCATGTAGTGCCGCAGCTTCTTGACCGCGAAGACCAATTCCAGGTAAATCTTCTCGATGTAGGTGTACCTTTCTTCAGTTCTGACCATTCGTCGACTGAGATAGTAGAGGGCTTGTTCTTTCCCTTCTTCATTATTCTGGGCTAGCATTGCCCCCAGAGAATTATGTGTGGCTGCTATGTAGAGGATCAGCGGCCGTCCTTTCACTGGCGCACCCAGCACTGGAGGGGTTTTCAGGTAATCCTTCAGTTTATCGAAGGCTATCTGGCATTCTTCGTCCCAACAGAAGGGAACATCCTTCATCATCAACTTGTGAAAGGGGTGGCATCGCCCCGACAAGTTGGATATAAACCGCTGGACGTATGCAAGGCGGCCCTGAAGAGATCTTAGCTCAGAGAGATTCCTTGGCGAGGGTAACTCCTGAATCGCCTTGATCTTGGCGGGGTCTATTTCAATTCCCCGATACCTGACAACGAAACCCAAGAACTTTCCGCTCGAGACTCCGAACGCACACTTCATAGGGTTCATCTTTAATTCATACTGCCTCAGCCTCTGGAAAATGACTCGGAGGTCTTGCAGATGGTCTTCTTTCTTTTTGGTCTTGACTACCAGGTCGTCTATGTAGCACTCGACCTTATGGTAAAGCAGCTCATCAAATATTCTAGTCAGCGCCCGCTGATAAGTTGCGCCGGCGTTCTTTAATCCGAACGGCATTCTTTTGTAGTGATAAATACCTTTGGGGGTCCGAAAAGCAGTGTGGATCCGGTCATGTTCCGCGATCCATATCTGGTTGTAGCCAGATGACCCATCCATGAATGATAGGGCCTCATGACCAGTTGTTGCATCTATCATGACCTCCGTTATCGGCACTGGGAAGTCATCTTTAGGGTAGGCTTTATTCAGATCCCGGAAGTCAACACATATCCGGATCTGTCCGTTCTTCTTCTTCACGGGCACGATGTTAGCTAACCACGTGGTATATTGATTTTCCTCGACAAAACCCACATCAATGAGCTTGTCGACCTCTTTACATATTTGAGTGATGAGCTCTGGCCTCATACGTCGAGGGGGCTGTTTCACCGGCTCTACCCCATGTTTTATGGTCAGCTCATGCTGTGAGACTGAGGGGCTTAGTCCTGGCATCTCTCTATAGGTCCAGGCAAAGCAGTCCCGATATTCTTGTAGCAACTGGATGTACATCCTTTGTTCTTCGACAGACAGTTGGGCACTGAGGAAGGTTGGCCTGGGGTCATCCTCGTCTCCCAAGTTGACTTCTATCAGTTCATCGACTGTTGCTTGACCTCCGTCTTCTATCTCAGGGGGTGCAGGCTGGAGGTCGACAAAGTCTGGTATATCATCTTCGAGGTCGAGGACCTCGATCCCTTCGTCTTGCTTTATTTGAGTCCTGCCAGAAATCTCTCGTTCGGCTGATGATGGCTGCATGCACTGTCCTGCCAACAAGTTTACCTTACTAGCAACTTCAAGGGGCAGGTTGATTACCTCACCCCCTGCTGAGGGGGTTGCAGTCACTAAGGGCTGGTGATTATTTGTCATTAAGTCAGAGTAGCCTTGCAGCTCCTTGGCAAGGGGTGAAGAGATCTTGATCCCTTGAACCACCATGTCCTCAGTGGAGGCAACCATTTCTCTTCTAGCAGCATCTGTCTCTCGATCAGGTTTGGGGGAAGCTTCCCCGACTGGTTTGAGAAGTGCCGACATCACGAACAGAGGAGGGCCACTGGAGGAGGCAACTCTACTTCTTCAACATCTTCAGCTTCACTACTGCTAGCTGTGTCAAATTTGGCATGAAGAGCTGCGTCTTCCGGATAGACCTGTTCCCAGCACCGGCATGGGAATACAGCATCGGATTCTGGATTTCTTGGCCGGGCTGGCTGAATGCACTCAACTTCTGTTAGGGGTTCACCAATGGTTGCCCCCAGTGGGTTATCCTCCATTGGGTAGAAAGCAGAGATGGTATCCACTTCATAGCGTCCGCTATCATACTATTCTTCGAGGGTGAAGCCCAATCCCGGGTGCTGAGAGACACACCTCATTTCTTTATCCAGGCTCGGAGGGTACCATAGTTTCTGGAATGCTTCTTTCCTCTTGCATGGCTGGCCAGAAGGGGTGTGTTGCTTCTGGAACATCTTGGCCATTCGATTTGTTATAAATGTCAGCCCCTGTATAGGCATTGAGGGGTTTTCTATATCTTCAGGCAGATGACAATCAGTGTCTTCCTGTGTAGGGTGCTCTTCAACTGTGTAGAACAGGCTGCTAGGACCATCTATCTGTGTCACCTCCCAAGTTTTGAAAGGCTCGACAGTAGCACTGTCGAGGCTGAGAATTGGCTTGGTAAGACCTTCAGGGATCCCGATGTGGTCGTGCTACTGGTCAACCCTGACTTTATTAGTTTCGGGGTAGATGGCAGGAGGCGCTATCCGGCCTACATCCTCGGTGACAGTGATGTGTGAGACCACCTTGGGATCGATATATCCACGTGGCGGTGGAGGGAACCATTCTGCTTTGGAAGTGCCTTTTGTTGTGCTAGAAGAGGTCTTGGCCGTAGGGGCCTTCTACGACCATTCTGCATATAGAGGGGCGTCTGCCAAGTGGCATTCGAATACTTCGAATGGGTGGAGATCAGCAAATACTCTTTCCTCTCTCCCATCCATGCTGTATTTGATGCATTGGTGAAGTGTGGAAGGTACCACCATATTCTCATGTAGCCAAGGGCGGCCAAGCAGCGCCTTGTATGAGGTGCGAGAATCAATGACATGAAATTGCACCTTCGTGACAAAGTCCGCTAGAGTGAGTGTGAACTCTGCTACTCCTAGCGACACTTCGCACTTCTGATTGAAGCCGACAATGCGCATATCCCCGACCTTTTGTAGGTGCACGTTGAAGTAGTGCCTCTCATATATCCTGTAGGGCAGGATGTTGACAGCTGCCCCGGGGTCCACTAGGATTCTATTCAGCTCCCGGCCATTTAGATGCCCCCTCATATACAGAGGTCTATTGTGACTGGTGGTGGGGAGCAACATATCTTCTTGGGTGAAGGTCATGCTGGCTTCCGGCAGTGCCTCAGCTAGGCAGGCTTCATATTGTGCAGGCGTCTGGAGAGCAGTAATGATCGCCTGTCGAGTCTCTTCACTGAGAGAGAGGATTTCCCAGACAGTGAATATTGCTGGGAGCTTCTTCAATAGTTTGACCACCCGACTTCCAGCTCAGACATTGGATAGCTTCATTTCATCTGCCCACCTGGGCTTCGAAGATCCTTGGACTGTGGCCCCTGATGGACCTGCTTCATCGGACTCGGAGGCTACACCCTTTTGTTTGGGATTACCTCCTGGCTGCTCCTTGCTGGCTGTTGCCGGGCGAGTTTCTACCTCTTCTGACAATTCGGGAGATTGCTGGAGTTGTGGGTGACTGCCCCCTGTTACCGGTTCAACCTCCCAGCATGGCTACTTCCCTTTTGACATCTTTGTGAACTCCAGAAATGAAGGAGCGGGAGTGCCGCCCCCACTTTGGTCGTATAAGCCTGACGGAGGAGGGATTTGAACTCCCCTGACCTCTGGAGGGGGTATCTTGTAGGGTTGCTCTCCTCTGAAGATAATGTTATGGTTGGCGGGCGGCTGACGCCCCTACCTTCGGCCCAACTGGATTGCATGTGCGGCAGTTGCGGCTTCGGCCTGGCTTTCCTTAGCGGCGGGTGTGAAGCAAATCTCTTCTTCATCCTCCTCACCGGGCAAATTGAACAGGGCAGAGAGGGTGTTGCAAGAAAGGATCACACCCGTTGTAGCCTTGCCGGCCTTTCTCTTCCTTCTTTGTCTTCTTTTCTTTTCTTTGGCTGGCGGTTGCCCCCAGAACAGGCTGCCATCCCTGTCTGATGCTTTGCCAGCTTCCTCTTCCTGCTTCAGTGAAAGCTGTTCTAGCTCCTGCCATGGGAGATGATCCCATACTAGCAAAGGTTCTAGCTCGGGCTGTACATACTCATCTAGCCCATTTATGTAGTCCTGTAGCCACCGGGCTTCTGGACTGATCTTCTTGACTGTCGACAACGGAGTCTGCCTCCTCCGATTGCGGGTAGGTATCTAGATAACTGCTGGCAGATTGGTCCACACAGGTGTTGCTACTGGTGAAGGGGGTCGTGGCGTGACGCCACGAATATGTGCCCTCGGTGTCGGGCGAGGCAGGCCCTTTTTCTTGGCTCTTGCAGGGACTTGCTGCCATCCCTCCTGTTCTTTTATTGGGGCCAGAAAGCAGGCTTCATATGTACGCTGAGTACTGGCTTCTGCGGTCTCCTCAGACAAGGCTTGATACAGAGAGACCATGTTGACGGCGGCTCTTCTTACCGGCGCCGCATGTGGTTGTGGAGGGTCGACCTTGTACTCCCCCAATTCCACTTCTTTCTTTTTCACCATGCCTTCGATAATATCCTTGAAAACATAATAGTCTTCAATTTAATGTCCCAGCATCTGGTGGTAGGGGCAAAATCTTGGGCTATCACTTCTCTTCAGGTCCTCCGGCCTCCTTGGCTCAGGCAGGGTGACCTTATCATACTGGGTAACCCAGTCAAACAAGATCATGGTCTTCTCCTTTGGGAAAGAGTAGGCCTTCTTCATTTTATCCCGGAGGGATGGGCCTTCCTCGCCATCTTCGGTCTTGGCAGGCTGAGGAGCAGCTGTCTTCTTGCCTTTATCTTTTTGCTGTTCAAATGCCTTGATATCAAGGGCATCTGCTTCTTTCGGTGCCTGGCGCCGTTCTGCTGCCTTGCCCTTTTGTGTAGTAGGAATATTTGGTGTAGGGGCCAGTTTCGCTAAGAAAGCCTCCACTTCGGCCACAATATTGTTCAGACGGTCGAACGACCGGATTTCCATGCCAATCATCTTCTCCAGCACCTCTCTCCTGAGGTTCTGTTTGCAGATCTGTACAGCGTCCTCCTGGTGCAGGTGCCGCTTGCATCACATCCCGAGGTTCCTCCACCTCTTGATGTAGTCGAGAGCGGTCTCATCTGCCCTCTGTCTTGTTGAATAGAGTTCAGCACTGTGACTTCCCTATCTGTGACGTGAAATCTTTCTCTGAACTTCCTCTACATGTCCGACCAGTCGCTCCGACCAGTCGCTGATCGACCCGGCCGGGAGGCTGGAGTACCATTCAAATGCGAGCCCTGTGAGTGAGGACCCAAAGAACTTCAATAAATATGACTCGTCAGTGGCCAAGTCACCCATGACGGTCATGTAATAGGCAACATGTTCCTTCGGGGATACCTTCCCGTTGAACTTGTCGAACTTCGGCGGCTTGCTAATCTTGAGAGGGAGCCGCTTGGCAGCATGATGCGGTGGGTATGGAACCCTATATGCATCGAATACAACATAGTCACCTTCAGCCCTTTCAGCGAGCTTCATCTCGATCATCCTTTCCACCATCATCTTGCTCATGATGGTCGGGTCGACCGGTTCTGGGTAGAAGTGCGCCGGCTGCAAGTAGGGGGTGACCAGGGTGGTCGCCTGTGGAGGAGGGCGCAGCAGTGGAGGCGTCTGGTACACCTGTGGCAGCACCGGTGGAGCCAGCGGCTGTGATGGGCGCTGTTAAGTTGTCGCCAAGTTTGGTTCTGCCTGCAAAGGCGGGGTATAGAGTGGTGGGAAGTCGTTCTTGCTGAGGGCTCCCCTTGATGATTCGGCCTACACATCAGGCTGCTTGGAGGCTGAGGACTGCTCCGTCCTTTCCGTCAATTTCTTCTTCAGCTATTCTATCTCCTGGCGGTACCTCTGGAGCATCATCAGTACGGCCGGGTCCATAGCTGCTGTGCTGGGGATGGCCTCTGTCGTCTCGCCAGATGCACCTTCAGGTAGGATGTCAAGCAAGACATCTTCTTCTTCATCTGTCGTTATCACATTTACTGTGAGAATAATGGCCTTGTCATGCTATCGGAGGCGAGGCAGGGCTTGCTTTCCTTCGGTCGCCGCCAGCTTCTCTTTTGCAGCTTCCACTCTTCGAGTGCTCGACCCCGGTCTTCCGGCTAGCCAGGCTAGCTCTTGAGGTTCCTCGAGCAATTTTCCATAATGGCCATCTATCCCGGCCATATTGCATGTGAAAATCTGCATCCTGCGTCTCTATTTGCGAACCCTCCTCTTGACATTCCCCGGGAAGGTAAGCCTTTCAAACACAGAGATCCTTTCCTTTTCCCCTTGGCGGGGAGCAGTTTCACCGGCTTGAACATCAGAGCCGTCTTCATATCCATTGTCATCAACTGATGACATCATCCCCCTATCTTCTTCTTCTCCCACTGCCATTAATGGACAACGATCTTCTTCAGCTGCGGCCGCCTGCAACAGCCGTTGTTGGCCCAAAGAGGGGTTGCCTAACCCCCTAAAATAACTTCTGACCATATTAGTCATTTCTTCTTGCCCTCACCCCGGGTGCAGGGTCGGGGTCAGTTGTCGACCTCCCATCGGAGGAATGTAAGCAAACCGAGCCCTCTCGATAGTCTGCTGTAATATTCTTCCCACAACGGGGATGTTGGCTTGTCGGGCACATGTCCTAAAGCTTTCTTGGTGTGGTGGATCCACGATTGTCTCTTCCTTCCTCGGGTCAGGGTCCCTCTTCTTGCTCTCTTCTACTCTGGTGAACCTGGGGTGGTACTGCACCGGAGCTTCTTGTTGGACATGCTGGACCTTTTTCGGGACCCAAACCTGTTTGAATCTTCTTGGCTTAGGAGCCAACCTTCTCTGGCCATGGCGGCCGGCTTCTTCTTCTCCGGCTCTTCTTCCAGCAAGAGCCTGATAGGAGTTGTGGACTGGCACTGTAGGGATCACCCGGTCCGGGATCACTCGAGCCTTACGTCCATCCAGAAGGACGCAGAGACCACCGACCAACATAGATCTGCTGGATGCGGAGAGACGTCCGGTCACAGTAGCATCAACCTTCCTTCGGGGGTTCCGGTGAGCCCCGTGAGTAATATGGTGCACCATGCATTTGGCGACTTGAATCGGGCTGGTAGGCGAGCCAGCACAGTGTCGAGCTTTCGAGGTCTCGACCCTCTCTGCAGCCTTCTCTTCTGCGGGCCTTGAGGACTCCGTCTGCAGCATGTCGGCAAAGGCCAACCCCAAGAAGTTGGGGAATCCTACAGCCGGTGGGAAGGAGCCAAAAACCATGGGCACCGCCAGGTACCCATGTTCCGCGTGGTCGGCGACGACTGCGGGGCCAAAGCCAACACTGGTGAGTCCGTATGGCGTCATCGTTTGCCTGAGACAAACAGACACACAATCAGTATTTTTGGGGGAGGCCCCCGAAGGTATCCTCTCTTGGCAAAGAGATGAAGGGAGACTTAGGTCCCACCGGGCGTGCCAGACTGTGAGAACGGTTTTTTTATTTCCTAATTCCTTGTTGGTTGGTTTATTAGACGTGCCAGTCACCGGAGTGAATTCATTGTGCGCTCGACCTGACTCAGTCAGTCGATTGTGATATTCGTGCCAGGACCCGGAGTCCGTCATACCATAAAGGATATGACATTAATTACGTCCTTCTAAAGAAGGACACCCCTTGATTAGTTGCCAAGAAAGGATGCCTCGGGGGCAAATCGAGATAAGACTATTACGCTAACTCCGCTAGCGGAATGCGAAACATGCATAGGAAACCATGCTATGCGGAACATGATAACAATGTTATGGCACAAATCCGGTAGCATACCCCTTATTTTGGACTATGCCAAATGGGGAATATAGGTCATCCATCCACGGAATGCCGGGATGGAAGCCGAAAGGAGAGTCGGGCGTAGCCCGAGATCCGGAAGGATCTGAGTGTGACGGGGCAATGTCCATTGCCATGGTGCTTGTTGATATTCCCTCCGGAGACCATTGGGGGACTTGCAACGACAGGACTCCCAGGGTCAGTAGGGTTGGAAGAAAAACCCGACAGTTAATGGCATAGCATATCGGGGTAAGACCCCATTAATATAGCTCTGCTTAGACATGGATGAAGAGCCATGAAACCCTCGTGATATGGCGGGGACTGGTATAATAGCCTGTGGGGGGGGTCAAGGTCCTAAGTCCAAGATGATGGTGGGCTTGGCAGGGCTTCTAGAAGTTGGGTATATGACATGTGGACAACAACGGAAGGAGCCGGCGCGGCTAAGGTTTCGGCATGAAGGTAAAACGGCGCGGCAGGGGTTCCAACATGAGGGCCAACCGGCGCGGCTGGGAATGAAGGGAGGTCGGCGCTGCAAGCTCCCCAGCGCGCCCATCACCCGGCATGAAATTGGCGCCGAGAGGAGGCTGCGTCGGGAGTTGTATGGCGCCGATAAAAGAGTGTTTCTGAGTTTTCAAGTATTATGAGGGGTTTTATGAATTCAAAGGGGTCCTTTGTGTTCAATAGGGGTTTCATGAGTTTATTCATGGTGGTATTTGAGTGGTATAGAGAGTGAGGGTAGGTTCATCCACATGAAGCCTAAGGAGACCATGTGATTGTGATGTTTATATTCCCCTTTCTCGGTGGTGGCCTGAGATGGTATAGCTCAGCTCTCTGCCACACAGTTGGGGTTAGATTCATCATTTCAATGGAAGCATTATACTGTACGATAGAGCAAAGCTCGGGGATGAATTTTGACAGCACCTCCCCTTATTTTGGAGTGTGCCAAAAGGGTATTATAGGTCATCCGCTCACGAAATGTCGGAGTGGAAACCAGAAGAAGAGCCGGGCGTGGCCCGAGATCCAGGAGGATCTGAATCTTATGGGACTTTATCCACCTATTGTGGAATTTATTGATATCCCCTGTATAGTCAATGGAGAACATACAGTGGTAGACCTCCATGACTTGATGGGGTGACAGAATGTAGGGGGGAATTGACCCCTTTGATGTAGCTCCCATGAGGATGGAGGGAAGGATAGTATTTCTCCTTAGAAGGACAGGGTATCGTGACCAAGTATGGCATAGCTCGAAGGCATCGGCACGAGCATATCAGGGTGGCCGTCTTCAGGATGAAAGATGTGAAGGTCTCGGCGCGAAAAAGAGAATAGGTTTTGGCACGACACAAGAAGCTCAGCCGGCGCGGGCAGTCCTCGGCGCGAGACTCGCGCAGAGAGGGGCTCGCGCTGGGAGGCTGGAAAGGCTTCTGAAATGAGGGTCTCAGTAATGTTTTGAAGGGATTTTTGAGGTGAAGGCTTCAAGGGGCTCTAGGAGTCTTAAAGGAGGGTTTATTCAGGGATTTGCAAAGAAGGTTTATTCAAGGGTTTGACTACCACTGAAGGGGTTACGGAGAGGGTATAATCCAAGGCGATGGTAGCCTTCCCTCTGGGGCCTCACTGGGGGCAGAACCACGGACAGCCACTTCTGAATTTATCCCTCTTTATTTCACCGACGAGAAGCCATGAGATGGACTGTCTCAGGCTCGCGACGTGGATACGAGGTACGAGGAAACACAGCAGAGAGGACTTCAGCAGATCTGGGAGAGTAAACTATGAGATATATATAGCTTGCGGTATCCATTGCATATATTAAGCCTCAGATGCAGAGAAAAAAAAAGATGAAAGGGGAAACTCAGCCCGGTTTTATTAACTATTTCATCTGAACGGCGTACACGAATTCAACTCAGAAGGGAATCTAACCAAAAACATATACGCAAACTCTATCCCTGATAACAGGGTTACATTAGCATTCAATGCTACTGAAGCAAAGATGCTCGAAAGAAGACACAAAATAAGAAAGGGATACTCAAATAAAAGACGTGGGAAAGGGAAACTGTAGCCCCTTATGGCATCTTGAAATCGATCCCACCTTGACTCTTCCTTCGAATCGCTGCAACTCTTTCTTCTCCTTAGCTTCCTTAGAGGGCTCTCGAGCTCCCTTTTCTTTCAGTGGCTACTGCTCTCTGTTTTTTTCTCTCTTTGTTTTTCTGTCTCTTCTTTCTATTATCTTCCTCCTCTCTTTTATGTCTCGAAGGGCAGCAGCTTTTATAGAGGGTTGGCCCTCAGCCTCTCGGCACGAGCTCCCCGGCGCGCCTCAGGTTATGTTGGGCTTGGCCCATTTCTTCATCATCCGGCGTCGGGTTCAACCTAATGGGCTCCCTTCGTCGGTGTGGTGGGCTTCTCAGATTAGACGCTCTGTCTGAGGTTGCCTAACGCTTTGTATTCACGACCGAGGGTGAGGCTACCTGAACCCCTTTCTGTAAGCATCAGAATTATCTGAAGATCCTTTCCAATAGGCAGATATATGGTTGCCTAGATTTTGTTATAGTCTTATCAGCCTGACTATCTGAATGATAGCAGTACTGGGCAGCGGCCTAACCAGAGGTGGCTTTAGCCGGACAAAGTGTTAGGGGTAGTGGATCTCTTCTATTCTGATTCTCAGAACTTCCAGTGATGGTGCAGGAGCCACACCTCTGATTTGCCTTCAGAGGCCTGAGTTTGCTTTGGTCTCTCCTGGTATATTTTAGGTGTCAACATCGGCCGACTCACCTTCCACAAGGCGAACCAGCACGTCGCCTTCCCAGGGAACGTCTTTCCAGGAGCCACCGTCACAACAATACCATTCCCGACCTACTAGTCAGCACGTGGGCCCCACAACCCGCAGCACGCGTCACCCGGACGGCACCGACGGAGCTGTCCAAGTTGCTACCCGGCAACCCAAGATCGGTCCTCCAGGGCCCACATTGTAGCCCTTTACCTCCCTACATGGAGTGGGTAGCAAATTAACTTTTGTAATTATTGTAATATTTTTACCGGGAGTTACCGTACTTGGCCGGGGTCATCTTCCCCACGCCCGGAGCGTGGAGGTATCGTGTTCGCTTCCCATCTCGACATTTGCTTTACTCGTATTTATTTGTATATGCCGCAGCGAGTGATAGGATTATTAGTCCGATATATTGTTATCACCGCTGCGAGAGAGTGCGTGTGACCCGTCCCATGACTCAATCCGAATATACGCGGAAGAGCCGAATTATGATATCCTGGACCTTTCAGATCCTTCTTCGTGGGTCTCGGATATGTTTTCTCGGAGTGTCCAGCTCCGTTGTGTTTGAAATTTCTTTTCGGACATCTTTCGTGTTCGGATTGGCACGATCCGGAGCTGTTTCGGAGGCCCGGAGTGCGTCTGCGGCTTTTTCACACGTGTTTTTCAATTTTCAGTGTGTGTTTCGGCAATTCCTTCGGAACCTCGTCGCGGGTGAACCGGGTCATTCACCTAGGCGAGAGTGGTACCGTTGCGATCGGTGCATTCCGAGGATCGCGGAAATGTAATTTTTAATTTTTTGATATTTTTTGGATTTTTCAGATTCACTATAAATACCATCCCTTTTCTCTGTCCCCCCACCTTTCTTCTTCTTCTTCCTCCTTCCTTCTTCTTCCCACCGTGAGCGGCCCTGTAATATACCGGACCTTTCGGATCCTTCTTCGTGGGTCTCGGATCTATTTTCTCGGAGTGTCCGACTCTGTTGTGTCCAAAATTTCGTTTCAGACATCTTTCGTGTTCGGATCGACGCGATCTGGAGTTGTTTCGGAGGCCCGAGTGCGTCCGCGACTTTTCCGCGCTTGTTTTCTGATTTCGGTGTGTGTTTCGACAATTCCTTCGGAACCTCGTTGCGGTGAACCGGGTCGTTCACCTAGGCGAGAGTGGTACCGTTGCGATTGGTGCGTTCCTAGGATTGTGAAAATGTAATTTTTAATTTTTTGGTATTTTTTGGAATTTTTAGATTTTCTATAAATATCACCTCTTTTCTCTCTCTCCCCTACCCTTCTTCTTCCTCTTTCTTCTTCCCCCAACTGTGAGCGCCCCTCTTCCCCTCTCTCTCCCATTTCGGCGCGGCAGGACTCTCTCCGACTACAGACGGCGGAGGGGCGACGGCGCAGCGACGTGGGTGGCGGCGAGGCGATCTCGTGGGCGTGCGGTGCTCGTGGGAAGCGAGAAGGAGCGGGGTTTCTAAAAGCTTTCATCGTGATTCGTGGACGATCCGGCGCGTCTCGAGGCGAATTTAAGGTAGGGTGACGTTTCCTAGCTCTCCGCGTTTCATTTCCGTGGTTTCTAGCCCGATGTGAGGCCGAGAGGGGTCGATTCCATGTCTGGAGGGTAAAATCATGATTTTGGGAGAGTTCACCCGATCTAAGATTTTAGGCCATGATTTCATGTTTTGATGGCTTAGAAGCATGCTAGGGGTCCCCAGGGGTCTTCCCCTTTGTTTTCCCCCTCTCCTATGGAGGCTGTAACGACCCGAGAATCCGATTACCAGGAAGGCCCGATAACCCGAGACTCGAACCGCCGCCCATGAGTCGGGAGGGCTCGGAAGGGCTAAAAGGAGTGTGGAGGCACAAAGGAATAGAAAATAAGGCAGGACAATTCAACAATTAACAGAAACAAATAAACAACTACTGCTACAACAGAGTCTAGTCTAATAGAAAGTACAGTCTAAAGCAGTAAAGCGTACCACATGTCGAGTGAACACTCAGCCCGGCGAGCTGGCAACTGAGAACCTCTGTACCGCACCCTCGAACCTCGAGGAAGAACCGCCACACCTGAAAAGCAGGGAATGAGTCTCCAAAACAGAGACTCAGCAAGGATCCCGCGGAACCCCAACCGAAAACAACGGCGGTAGCGGAAAGGAAAGCTACAACGACAGCAGGAACAGCGAACCGGTGGCTGGTCAAAAACTCGGCACTACAGCTACTCCTACTGTACCAGAAACACACCCCGATCTCACGGTCGGGGGCTACCGAACCACACTAGTACCACTTACCGAAGTAAAAACCCATGGCAACCATGCCGTAGAGGCTTGTCCCCCAGGACACAGCCAACCTGGACACACTGTCCAAAGTGCAACCTCGACCATCCGGTCGCGGGTACTGCACAACAAGACGCAACCTCGGTAAAGCCACTAGCACTAGTCTTACGGTGCGAAAACCGACACACGCGCCACTGCGAAGCAACCGAAACTCAACGGTCAACACGACTGAAAACCCGAAGGTCAAAGTCACGGAAACTGACAGTCTGTCACTCTCTGTCCAGAACAGGAGTGCCTCCCACTAGAAGCAAGGCCGAATGCGTCCACTGACGTCTTAGTCCGCACCTCAGGTGTCTCCCTCCGACCCAGCGGGAAACTGAGACACTGTACAAGTAACCACAAAGTAAGTGACTAGCTGGGGTCACACTCGTCAGCGTGTGTCCACTGCCCCCAACCACGTGTGCACACACAGACCATGCGTCCTAGGTCTGGCCCCTAACTGGTTTTACCCTAGAGCCCGACTCTGGCTACCGACGAGGGGCCCGACGGAAACCAGTCTAAAAACCGTCCTCAGGGTAGCCTCTCCACCACTCCCTGGTGGGTCCACACGTGTGCAGACAGGCTACGACTAGTGGAGGGTCGCTGAGAGAGTAGACTCTCAAGTCAACGAAAAACAACGCCCGAACCCGACGAAGTACGGGGACCGTCCCACGTACCAGCACCGTCGCAAGGTGACCACAGTCGGAGAAGAAACGGGACTCATAGTCCACGGGCCGCACACTCGGCCACGCAGAAACGTAGAAACCCGGTTCCCAAGGTAGCTCACAGGCCGCCAAACCAAATCCCACTCTCAGGGAAAGGCGGGAACCCTCCAGCCCCAGGCTGACAACTGGACTCACAGTCCAAGGCCACACACATGGCCCACGCGGAAAGCACAGAAGCATGATTCCCAGGGCAACGCACAAGCTGCCACGCAGATAACTGGACTCACAGTCCAAGGCCAAACCCATGGCCCACTCGGGAATCATCTTCTAGAAAAACTCACGACATGCGGGGGAGACCCCACCGCACCCCCACCGATACACGGTGACTCGGTCTAGCGTAACACGAAAGCCCGACAGGCGAGGAGTCACCCGGACTCTCAAACCCATGGGCACGCTAAACGAGGTAGGATGATCCTCCCGACACCCTCAAAACACGGACACAGAATCCCATGGGTGTCTAGGGCATTCACAAGACCGCAAGTCGACCACTGGGTCACAACCGGGTCAACCAGGGATCCACACGTCGCAGAACGAACGCGGAGAACACGAAAACTCACCTCGGCGTAACACAGAGCCGGACGGTCTAACCTTGGGCTGTCAAAGTTTGTAACGGTCCAACCCTCGACCCTCACAACAACTCTGACGCACCAACACAGGGCCGTCAGACCCTCGGTGCAAACCGGTCGTGACGCGTCGACCCTAGTGCGTCACATACTCTAACGCGCCAGCCCTGATGTGTCACAAGACAAAATGAAACCAACTGTGACGCGTCCCGCTCGGTGGGTCACAGGATGTAACAGACCAACTCTGGTGCATTACAAGGTGGGAACGCGTCCGCTCTGACGCACCCACACAGGGGCGTTACAAGGCTGTGACGCGCGAACCTTGGTGCGTCACATGCCTTGACCCCGAACGGTCAAAACCAACGACCGAAAGCTGACAGTCAGATCGTCCCTGACGGTCCAACCCAGGCGCGTCACAGTGCCGTGGCGGTCTATCATGGGACCGTCACACACACAGACCACCTGTAGGCTAAACGGGCCCTGTGACGCACCCACCCTGGGGCGTCACAGTCTGTGACGGTCACTGGAAGGACCGTCCCACTCGTCCGAGAACGGAACGGAGGGAAACGACCCAAAAAACGTCCCACGCCCCCATACCTCCACGGGAGAGGGGGAAAACAAGGGGGAAGCCCCTAAATAACCCCTAGTATTCATCTACGGCCTTGGATCGGCCAAAAACGCAATGAAACGATAGATCGGCTCTCAACCCCAAAACATGGAGTTTTTCCCCAAATTGCCCCGATTAGCCCGCTCGACTCACCACGGCCTACGAAACTCGTGGGAAAGGAAGAGCACGAGCTGGGGGGCCATCTCCCTACCTCCACCGAAGATTTCACGCCCCGACCTCGCCGATCTACGAAGAAACGCCGTGAAACCCTCGCCGGCTAGCGACCGCACCATGAGCTCCCACACGCCTCCACCGCCTCGATCCTCGCCCATCCTCGCCCGTGCCTCACCCGCGCCGTCCCCACCTCGCCTGTGCTCCACCCCGTCGGCCGCCGGAGGGAGAGGGAGAGAGGAGAGAGCGTGAGAAGAGAGCGGGAGAGAATAGAGAAATGAGAGGTGGGGAGAGAGAAAAAGGGAGGGGGTTTATATAGAAAATCCAAAAAATACCAAAAAATAGAAAAATACACCCCCACGATTCTCGGAACACGCTGATCACCGTGGTAACGTCCCGGCGTCGGAGAATGCAACGGTTCATCCTATATGGGGTTCCGAAGGTCCGACAGACGGAAAACACACGTAAAACCCAAAACGCAACCCGGGACGCACAAAGGTGCTCCGAAAACTATAAAAAATTACCGGCGTGCTCCTCACAACACCACGGACCCAAGGAAACTCACGGGCACACCACTAGTGGGTCCGACAATCTGGTAAAATAGTCTGAAGCTCCATCGGACTCAAATCCGAAACACACGGAAAGGCGATCCGAAATCCACGGATCTAGATCCGAAAAACCCAGGACATCACAGCCCTCCCCCCTTACAGGAATTTTGTCCTCGAAATTTAGGACCTAGCATGAAGTCACAGGGGAAGAACATTGAACCAACTGACAACGCTGTCAGAGCCCCCGCACAGAAAACCTCGATTCTCACGAAAACACCGATCCTGAGGGACACAGCCAGACTTACAATCACAAACAACACCTCGCTCTGCGCGCCGTGCACACCGACCATCAGAGGAAGCATATACCAAAGGACACAGTCCGGCATCACCTTAGACACCACGAAAACCAATCATGGCACCGCTGCCGCCATCTCGCCCATCGAGGAGACGCACCCTTGACACGAGAAATAGCTACCGATCCATCCTATGGTCGGCAGACAAATCGCACATCAGCTTCACAACCAGCTGACCGGTCACACACCCTTCTCAAGGGAACAACCAATACAGAGCCTGCACCAACTCAAGTAGCCATCTCGACAGACCGCAATCAGCTCATCGGCTCAGCGCCAAGAATCATCTCACGCCGGACAAGCCGAAAGCCAAACAACAGCATGGGACCAACTCTGTCAGAACTCAGAAGACAAACTTCGACAGAGCCCAGACCCCATCTGGAAAGCGCCTCACTGATACACAGCTCTAACCAATGTCGATGCACAACCACCAGCATCTTCTATCTGTGAAAGACCACGCGCCGATCACCAACCGCTCGCTCAGGTTCTTCCCCCTTTCCTGGTCCTCCACTGGATCTGAAGGAAACATTACAAACCTCGGCAAGCCATCTGTTGACTCCCACACAGACTGATGCCGCATCTAGAGCTGCACTCCTCTCGGACACTATGACGACCCAGATTCCGGATACCAGATATACCAGGTAGGACAACCGAATACACCTGATACCACTTGGAACCCGCGAGGCCTCCCAAGAGCAGTAAAGCTCCGAAGGGAAAAAGGATTGTCGTGTAGTACATTGAACTGACAGATATAACAACAAGAATTAAATTTCATTAGATTGGGTTGCTAAAGTAGTAGAAATAACATTACATTTTAATTAACAGATTTTAAACAATTATATACCAGAGTCAAGTCCAAAGCTAAAGACAGCAGTCTAGCAATACAGTCGACAGAAAGAAAAGATGTACCAAGAAGTCGGGGGAAGCCCGACGGAGGTACCAGCTGGCAGCTACGACTCGAACTCCAGGACCCGCGGAAGTAGAACGAACACGTCAGCCCACCTGAAAAGCAGGGGTGAGCCTCGTGTCACTGGCTCAGTAGGGGTCACGCGGATCCCCACTGAAAAATGCGCAGTAACACGGAACAACAGGAACATCAGCAAGAAACAGCACTAGAAAGCTGTAAAAGAAAGGGAAGCAGGAGTAGGGAACATGTAAGGACGATGGGAGTAACCCGAACAGGAAAGCAGGCCTAGAAAGGGAAAGAGGAGTAGGGAGCAGCAAGGAAAAGGGAAAAACCCAAACAAAACACCCCAACCTACACCTACAACAGGCATGCAAAAGAAGGCCTAGAAAAGACCTAGACAGGCGCAGGCAACACGACCGGAGTGTCGTGCACTGGACAAGACACAGACCTCGAGTACAGCCACGGAAAGGCCAACCCGGACAGGTCATGACAACCCCACAAGTGTCTCGACTAACCGCTGCGTACCACCGACACGAACACGGCCGAGCCGCAGACCCACGCGGAACCACAAGAGTCTCAAGCAACTCGCAAGGCTGGGAAGCGACAAGCGAGAGGCGAAATAGGAACAAACCAAGTACTAGCCAGGGTCACGCCCGTCGGCGTCAGTCCTCTGCCCCTGACCACGTGTGCACACACTGGCTCCTGCCTAGAGCCAGGCCTCTAGCTAGTTTTTCTCCCCCCGTAGGACGCTACGGTAACCGCAGGAGCCGATGGAAACTAGCTTACAAAACCGTATATCGGGGTCACCCCTCGACTGCTGGACGTCTAGGGCGACGAGAAGAGGAAGCTCGAAACGCGGCGCTAAAGTACAAACAGTCAAACATGCACTGTCACCCGTACCTCAAACACCGAAGGCAGCACAAGAAACTGCCGACAGACTCGGAAACGTAGCTTAGCCTTCATAGGAACATCAACCGACGTCCACGGGGAAAACGGCCAGACCACGGGAGCAACAGACATCACCCTAACATAGACAGACACGCACACATAGACCTACCCCAAAATAGCCCCTAACGTCACCTAGAACGAACCCACAACACACGGCCGCACACTGAAAAGCCCAACGGCCATCACGGCCACAACAGGACTGTAACGGCCTAGCACAGGCGCGTTACACGAGTCTGACGCACCAGGGCGGGCGCGTCAGAGCCAACACGCTCGAACCCAAAACGCGAACAACGTAACGCGCCAGGGTAGGCGCGTTATAGCGGCCTAATGCACGACAACAGGCGCGTTACGCCAACAGACCCAACACAGTCAAAACAGGGTGTAACGGCCTGGGACAGGCGCGTTACACAGCCTGACGCACCAGGGCGGGCGAGTCAGGGGAACCGACTCAAATAGTCAAACGCGGTCAAACAGAGTGCAACGGCCTGGGGCAGGCGTGTTACACCACTCTGACGCACTGGGGGAGTGCCGTCAGAGCAACCGCCTCAAACACAACACATAAGGCACAATGGCTGTGATGCACCAGCCGGGACGCGTCAGGGGAGTGTAACGGTCAGGGGCATGACCGTTACGCTCACTCAGCCACGAAAAATTTAAAACGAACAGACACTGTGACGGTTTGTCGTAGGGCCGTCAGGGACTGTGACGGTCCCTGGAACGACCGCTACACCGGTCATGGCGGGAAAATAGTGAAAACGCCAAATCGGGCCGTTCCACGCCCCATTCACGTCGAAGCGTAGGGGAAAGAAAGGTAGATAACGAAAAACAACTTCAGGAGGCTAAAAAGCCCACATGCACGTGCTAAAACGCAAGATCCGGGCGATTCTAACGAATCGACCCCAAACGAGTCACCGAGGTTCCCGGACTCCCACCGGCCCCGAATGATGACCGAACACGACAAAACTTACGTGAATGGGATCCAGACATCCCAGCGGTCATTTTGACACTAACCACATCACAAATAGTTGCCGTTCTCTGGCGAACCCTGAAAACCCCAAAAATCACAGTTTTCACAAAATCGGCCCGATCTCCCCCGATCGAGCACCAAATCATGCATGGAAGCAGGGAAAACGTGTAGAAGTAAGTGGCGGTCCATCTCCCTACCTCCACCGAAGAAACTGTGCCCCGAAGGGACTAAACCGCGCCGAAAACCGTGCCGTGAGTTGAAACGCCGGCTTTGAATCCCGTTCGGGATCGCTCCAAAACCACTCCATCCTTGCCCCGTCACGCACCCAACCAGCTCCACAGCATCCCCAGCACTCGCCCCTAGGTCCTCCGTCTGCAGCCGGAGCCGAGAAGGCAAAAATGGGAGAGAAACGGAAGAGAGAGACGGCGGTAGCGTGAATGAGAAGGAGGAGAGAGGAAGGAAAAGAAAAATGAAAGAAATTAGGAATTTTCCTAATTTCTGAAAAATTTGATTTTTGGCCCTATCTTCGAAAAATACGCAAAAATAGCCAAAACGACTGGCTCGAAGAGTACGTCGTCGCTGTAGCATCTACGAGTCGATGAACTGACAAATAAACTCACTGTAGGGTTCCGTAACTAGTACGAGAGAAAAACTCACACGGATCGTAAACTTAACTCGGAAGCCACAAAAGCGAACCGAAACTCACCGAAAAGGATCCGAAAGACCCAATAAGGATCCAACAAAGATCCGGGACATTACATCCTCCCCTCCTTTAAGAAATTTCATCCTCAAAATTCAAGGACTAGCAAGGGTAAGCAAGGAAGAACAACCCGACTACACAACCACAAAACGACCTAATGCCAGCTGAAGACTGTACTGGACTTAGCGACTCTGGACAGTATATCTAAGATTCCCATGTACTTCACACAACCACGCTCTGATACCACCTGTGACGACCCGGATTCTGGATACCAGATATACCCGGTAGGACAACCGAATACACCTGATACTACTTGGAACCCGCGAGGCCTCCCAAGAGCGGTAAAGCTCCGAAGGGAAAAAAGATTGTCGTGTAGTACATTGAACTGACAAATATAACAGCAAGAATTAAATTTCATTAGATCGGGTTGCTAAAGTAGTAGAAATAAAATTACATTTTAATTAACAGATTTTAAACAATTATATACCAGAGTCAAGTCCAAAGCTAAAGACAACAGTCTAGCAGTATAGTCGACAGAAAGAAAAGATGTACCAAGAAGTCGGGGGAAGCCCGGCGGAGGTACCAACTGGCAGCTATGACTCGAACTCTAGGACCCGCGGAAGCAGAATGAACATGTCACCCCACCTGAAAAGTAGGGGTGAGCCTCGTGTCACTGGCTCAGTAGGGGTCATGCGGATCCCCAGTGAAAAATGCGTAGTAACACGGAACAACAGGAACAACAGCAAGAAACAGCACTAGAAAGCTGTAAAAGAAAGGGAAGCAGGAGTAGGGAACAGGTAAGGACGAGGGGAATAACTCGAACAAGCAAGCAGGCCTAGAAAGGGAAAGAGGAGTAGGTAGCAGCAAGGAAAAGGGAAAAACCCAAACAAAACACCCCAACCTACACCTACAACATGCATGCAAAAGAAGGCCTAGAAAAGACCTAGACAGGCACAGGCAACATGACCGGAGTGTCGTGCACCGGACAAGACACATACCTCGAGTATAACCACGGAAAGGCCAACCCGGACAGGTCATGACAACCCCACAAGTGTCTCGACTAACCGCTGCGTACCACCGACGCGAACACGGCCGAGTCGCAGACCCACGCGGAACCACAAGAGTCTCAAGCAACTCGCAAGGCTGGGAAGCGACAAGCGAGAGGTGAAACAGGAACAAACCAAGTACTAGCCAGGGTCACGCCCGTCGAAGTCAGTCCTCTACCCCTGACCACATGTGCACACACTGGCTCCTGCCTAGAGCCAGGCCTCTAGCTAGTTTTTCTCCCCCCGTAGGACGCTACGGTAACCGCAGGAGCCGACGGAAATAGCTTACAAAACCGTATATCGGGGTCACCCCTCGACTGCTGGACGTCTAGGGCGACGAGAAGAGGAAGCTCGAAATGCGGCGCTGAAGTATAGAAAGTCGAACATGCACTGTCACCCGTACCTCAAACACCGAAGGCAGCACAAGAAACTGCCGACAGACTCGAAAACGTAGTCTTAGCCTTCATAGGAACATCAATCGACGTCCACGGGGAAAACGGCCAGACCACGGGAGCAACAGACATCACCCTAACATAGACAGACACGCACACACAGACCTACCCCAAAACAGCCCCTAACGTCACCTAGAACGAACCCACAATACATGGCCGCACACCGAAAAGCCCAACGGCCATCACGGCCACAATAGGACTGTAACGGCCTAGCACAGGTGCGTTACACGAGCCTGACGCACCAGGGCGGGCGCGTCAGAGCCATCACGCTCGAACCCAAAACGTAAACAACGTAACGCGCTAGGGTAGGCGCGTTACAGCGGCCTAACGCACGACAACAGGCGTGTTACGCCAACAGACCCAACACAGTCAAAACAGGGTGTAACGGCCTGGGACAGGCGCGTTACACAGCCTGACGCACCAGGGTGGGCGCGTCAGGGGAACCGACTCAAATAGTCAAACGCGGTCAAACAGAGTGCAACGGCCTGGGGCAGGCGCGTTACACCACTCTGACGCACTGGGGGAGTGCCGTCAGAGCAACCGCCTCAAACACAACACATAAGGCACAATGGCTGTGACGCACCAGCCGGGACGCATCAGGGGAGTGTAACGGTTAGGGGCATGACCGTTACGCTCACTCAGCCACAAAAAATTTAAAACGAATAGACGATGTGACGGTCTGTCGTAGGGCCGTCAGGGACTGTGACGGTCCCTGGAACGACCGCTACACCGGTCACGGCGGGAAAATAGTGGAAACGCCAAATCGGGCCGTTCCATGCCCCAGTCACACCGAAGCGTAGGGGAAACAAAGGTAGACAACGAAAACAACTTCAGGAGGCTAAAAAGGCCACATGCACGTGCTAAAACGCAAGATCCGGGCGATTCTAACGAATCGACCCAAAACGAGTCACCGAGGTTCCGGGACTCCCACCGGCCCCGAATGATGACCGAACACGACAAAACTTACGTGAATGGGATCCAGACATCCCAGTGGTCATTTTGACACTAACCACATCACAAATGGTTGCCGTTCTCCGACGAACCCTGAAAATCCCAAAAACCACGATTTTCACAAAATCGGCCCGATCTCCCCCGATCGAGCACCAAATCATGCACGGAAGCAGGGAAAACGTGCAGAAGGAAGTGGTGGTCCATCTCCCCACCTCCACCGAAGAAACCGTGCACCGAAGGGACTAAACCGCACCGCGAGCTCAAACGCCGGCTTTGAATCCACCATTCGGGATCGCGCCAAAACCACTCCATCCTTGCCCCGTCGTGCACCCAACCAGCTCCACAGCATCCCCAGCACTCGCCCCTAGGTCCTCCATCTACAGCCGGAGTCGAGAAGGCAAAAACGGGAGATAAACGGAAGAGAGAGACGGCGGCGGCGTGAATGAGAAGGAGGAGAGAGGAAGGAAAAGAAAAAGGAAAGAAATTAGGAATTTTCCTAATTTCTGAAAAATCCAATTTTTGGCCCTATCTCCGAAAAATACGCAAAATAGCCAAAACGACCTGCTCGGAGAGTACGTCATCGCTGTAGCATCCACGAGTCGATGAACTGACAAATAAACTCACCGTAGGGTTCCGTAACTAGTACGAGAGAAAAACCCACATTGATCGTAAACTTAACTCGGAAGCCATAAAAGCGAATCGAAACTCACCGAAAAGGATCCGAAAGACCCAATAAGGAACCAACAAAGATCCGGGACATTACAGACACCGCCTCCGAGCTCAATCATTGCGCCAACTCGACCCTCTCAGGGGAGCACGGTGAAACCAAATGACAAGATCATGGTGCCTTCGGTCATCACCTCACTCGACTCAGACTTACAGAGCAACCATCCCATGCTAGTCACCTAACCAGGGATAACCATTGCGACACAAACGTCCCATCAAGGACCACCATTCCAACGCCAATCTCACTAAAAGGCCTCCGCCCACAGGCATCACTCTTCCGTCTGGTCTCATCACATCCCTCAACCTCCGTCAGGCGACATCCTCAACAACCCATCCGGGTCTAACACCGACGCCTGACACGACTTCCATCTCAGAAACAGGGTACTCATGCGGCGCACTAGCCAACACATTCCCCAACACTCCATCCTGCCAGTGCCAAGAACCCTAATACTTCGAGCAACGGCACGGCAACAACACGTTTCACAGAGAGAAACCAATCCTCCAATGCTCAACGCAAACTCAGGAATCCTCCCGTAGCAACCAACGCTACGATCCTAAACCAGTAGGTCACAAGCCCACCTCGCTTCCGCTGAGCACTCTGATCCATGCGCGCACAGCCAAGAATGCGAACACCGCCCGACCAGCACTCGTCCTTTCGGAACAGCGCCATCACCCTTACACGATAAGGGAATGGGCACAACTTCTCACAGGCAACCACCTGGCCAAGACAAGGAGCACATCTCGCACGAACTTCATGGCACACAAGGCCAACCCATCCGGACACATGATGCAAGATGACAATCCTAGCCAAACACAATACTCTCCAACCAAAGGAGAAACAAAACGCACTTCCGACCAACGGAAGAACTCCGCGCTCGACCTGACCTCGAATCTCGCGCACGCTGGAAACAACACCATCCAGCACCAAGGAAAACCATCGCTTCCATCAGGTCAGCGCCACCGACACACTCGGCGAGTGTCACGTCGGACCACGATCACAGCATCCCTCGGTGCACCACCACTGCAATTCCTCAAACTGCAACACACCACGCCAAGAGCCGCAACACGAGCCATAACCGACAACCGTCAACGCTCATCCTCAAGTCCCGAAACTCACCGCAGAACCTTCACATCTCAAGCCAACTCCAGGGCGAACACAACCCAATCGCACGCCAGAGCGCAGGAGCAAGACTTACTGGGACACCACAGCCCATTCCTGCCTCGAAATTTGTAAGAATAACCGAGACCGACACATCATTTCTGACGCCACAAAGCACAACAGGAACACCAGGCTCGACGAAACAGCAGCTCACCGAGAAGATCTCCCGCTCACCCGAGCACACTTCTCGATCAAAACACCCGCTCTGCCACCATAAACCACGATCTAACCACCTCAGGGGCTGGACAAACCTCAAGCTGGAGTGGCCAAAACCGACAGTAGCTCCCTCAGAG